>OY740718.1:39442624-39707447 GCA_963513945.1 Hydrotaea diabolus
ATATATATATATATATATATATATATATATATATATATATATATATATATATATATATATATATATATATATATATATATATATATATATATATATATATATATATATATATATATATATATATATATATATATATATATATATATATATATATATATATATTTATATTTTTATATATATATATATATATATATATATATATATATATATATATATATATATATATATATATATATATATATATATATATATATATATATATATATATATATATATATATATATATATATATATATATATATATATATATATATATATATATATATATATATATATATATATATATATATATATATATATATATATATATATATAAGACCGGTCCTTATTTCTTTCTTCTTTTTGTATGATCGACAGTATGACTTCCGTATTCCGTAAGAGAGCTTCTCCAAGGCTTTTAACACAGGCAGGAGTGCAACATGCCAAAGCTCATCGCATTTGATGTCGGTAATACTTTTGCTCGATTTATATAAATAGTGGAAAAGAAATATCAGATGCAGTGTTTACGAGGACGACCGCAAAAGTAACTGGCTTAACATAAAAAGAACCGTTTTTTTTTTGGAATTATTATTATTTATTTTTCAACATAATCTCATTCCAACTCAATACACTTCATCAAACGTTTTTCAAGTTTTTTAATTCCATCCGAAAAATAAGATTTTTCAAGACCTTCAAAATATGCCCCAGTTTCAGCAATAACCTCGCTATTGGACGAACATTTTTTGCCACCGAGAAATTTTTTTAAATTTGGAAACAAGAAATAATCAGAAGGAGATAAATCTGGACTATATGGTGGATGCGGAGCAATTTCAAATCGTAATTCGGCCAGTTTTTGTTGAGTTAAAAATGCAGTGTGTGAAGGAGCATTATCTTGATGAAAAAGAACTTTTTTTTCTAAATTCGGTCGTTTTATCTTGATTTCTTCACTCAACCGATCCAATAATGCACAATAATATTCACTATTTATAGTTTTTCCTTTCTCAAGATAATCAATAAATATTATACCCCTTGCATCCCAAAATACTTTGGCCATTACTTTTCCTGCTGATTAACAGTTTTCGCCTTCTTGGGACCACTTTTACCAGCTTCTATTAATTGTTTTGACTGCTCTTTGCATTCTGGGATGTAGTGATGGATCCATGTTTCATCAACAGTTATGAATCGGCGCAAGAACTCTATTGGATTACGCTGATAAATCGCTAAAAAAAAAAAAAAAAAACTCCTCGGAATTAGTCCAACCGACGATTTTTTGGGGCAAAGTCAACAAACGCGGCACATATCTTGCGGATAGCTTTTTCATGTGGAGTTAATCATGTAAAATACTCCAAACTTGTTTTTCGTGTATTTTAACAATATCAGCAAGTTCTCTGAGCTTTATTCGTCTATCTTTAGTCACTTCATTAAATATTTTTCAAATGATTTCAATAGTAGTAGCAGTTTTTGGTCTTCCAGAGCGTTGTTCATCTTCCGTACTTGAACCACCCATTTTAAATTGTTCAACCCAGGATTTCACGGTGGAGTATGATGGTGCATTATCACCATGAACAGAATCCAATTCATCTTTGATTAATTGTGACGTATAACCTTTCATATAAAAGTGTTTAATTACCGCACGAAACTCTTTATTTTCCATTTTTCAAAAATTATAAAACTTGTTTACTTCAATCACTTTTAACAAAGAAAATAATCATTAATTATTTCAGAAATTTTGACAGATGGCTTATAAAAGATTGATTTTAAAAAACAAAAAAAGTTGCTAGTAAAACATAAAATGTGCCAGGCCAGTTAGTTTTGCGGTCGCCCTAGTAATTCAATAAAAGCATATGAAATGCTTTATCTAGTTGAAATTATCTGCTTCGACACAACTGCTCATAATACAGGAGTACAAAACGGTGCTGCTGCTCTGCTTGAAGGAAAACCAGGTCGCGATTTATTATATTTTCCATGCAGACGCCATATTTACAAGTTGTTGATCCGTAAAGTGTTTGAAATTAGAGTGGCTACTACAGCCGAGTTGTTGATCCGTAAAGTGTTTGAAATTAGATTGGCTACTACAGCCGTTCCAGAAGTGCTTATTTTTAATCGCTTTAGCAAATACTGGATTAATATTGACAAATTAAATTATAACAGTTGTTTAGAAGATGAACACATTATAACAGTATTGACTGCTGAAGAACGTGGAACAATTTTAAATAACTGTCTAGATAACTTAAAACAAGCTCATAGCAGAAGCGACTTCAAAGAATTATTACAACACAATGTGTTTTGAAAATGTATTTCCCACCAATAAATTTCAATAAACATTACTCCATCTTTCCCCCGTCTACTCCCTTACTATATATATATATATATATATATATATATATATATATATATATATATATATATATATATATATATATATATATATATATATATATATATATATATATATATATATATATATATATATATATATATATATATATATTATATATATATATATATATATATATATATATTTATATATACTTATAGTTTACCTCATAATTTAATTATTTTTAGTTTTTTATATTTTACTAATTAATGGTGATGGGTTATATTTAAGTTTGTGTATATTTTCTAGTAATTTTATAATTTGTTGTACCTATGTACGTATATATTCATTGGCGTTTATAGCCATCTATCCACTACGGTTCGGTCCATAATGTGTACGTTCTGCTCACGTCATGGATAGAGTTGGGTATTTCCCGAGAAAATCCTAATCTCGAGATTCGGGATTTCCCGAAATAACGAAAATTTCAATTCTCGAGATACGGGAATTCCCGAAAATGATTTTTAAGAATTCTCGAGAATTCCCGAAATATCGGGAAATATAAAAAAATCTAAAATCAGTGTAAAAATTTAATAAAATATTCTTTAATAAAATATTCTTTTTATTTAAGTATTTGAAAATATTATTGTTTCAATAGTAAAAAAATAGATTAAAAAAATAATTACAAAAAAAGCAAAACAAAAACAATTCAAAATTATACTTATTAAATAGGGGAAAAAGTAATTGTAAACATTATTTACCAAAATGGTGTTTTAAAAAACACAGACTGTCAATGGCTTCGTCTGACAATCGCGTACGCTTTTCGGATACGAAATTACCCGCTATTGAAAAATTCCTCTCATTTTGAGTCGATGTTGGCTTAATAGTGTTGAAAGCCCCAATCAGTTTTTCAACACTGCGTTTTCTGTCCAGTTTAAATCCAATTTTAAAAGAGATTTTTTTATTTTTAAAGTAATTGTTGTCACCATGGATTTCTCGAGAAATCTTGAGATATTCTCGAGATTCGGGATTTCCCGAAATCTTAATAATTTCAATTCTCGAGATTCGGGATGGAAAAATCTCGAAAATTTCTCGAGAATTCCCGTAACCCAACTCTAGTCATGGGGTTGTGGCCTCCTTGGTCGGCCGGGTCGGGTGTGAGAGTCGTTAGGAAGGTTCGTTCAAAAAAAATATATATACTTAATAACTAACAAAGCACTTGTTTCATTAATCTCTTCGTAAGATGTAGTCCGGAGCAATTCTGTAAGTTTAATGTAGTGAAGTATACAAGATTGTGTGCCTTGTTGAGCGACTGAAATATTGGGATTGGTTCTCGGTATATGCTAATTTCTCAGGTTGTTGTTGTTGTAACAACAATATATTTATTTTGAAGTCTTGTTCGTCTATGGGGGATCTGCTTCGATATCCAGGTGGAGGAAACGCGCCATTTGAACTGGATGCGTCCACAGAGAACAAGAAATTTGTTGAGAACTAAACGAAGTATTTGTGTATTGAAAAGCGATAACTGCAGAAAAAATGGTATGTCTGAAGGAATGAGTTAAACAATACTCGTATTTGAAAAATCTTTGTCTTTATATCGAGTTGGGATTAAGTATAAAGTTTTGGGGAGAAGCGGCGAATACTACTGTACATGTTATTAGTCGAACAATATTGTACATGTTATTAGTCGACAATTAATGATATTTAGAAATAGTTTGGTCAGTAACGTATCATTTTATAAATGTACCTAACTTGTCTTTAGTTTTTATGTTATATCTTACTATTAATTCCATTTTTTTTAAATACTGGCGTTAGATTAGAATATATGTGCGATTCCGAGATTAAGAGACCATATTAAATTTTTAAAACACAATAAATATTTTATCGAATATTTCATATTTATATTATTATTTATTTATGATGAATTTATTTAGCGCTCCCAATTTTTTTTTTTTTTTTTTGCAAAATGTTTCATTCGTTATACCAATTTCAATTTAATAACAAAACTAATTATATATCAAAGCTAGTAACCCCAAACAAAAACGTCTAATGGTAGTGATGAAGTGTTTACAGTGTTTAAAAAATAACTCGACATTTGTTTTTATATTTGATGAATTTGTAATACACTGCGGTGCAAAATTATAGCCGCGGACCCTTTTTTGTGATATCTCACAGTATCATCGCAATTTGAAAAAATATCTTTATGTCATATGAGAGAGCACTAAGAACTAATACAAGAAGCTGCAAGAGAATAGTATTCTGTTTTCTCTTTTATGAGGCGTTAGAACAAGTAAATAGTTTTTGGACTGGTGCAAAATTATAGCCGCAGTACTAAAAACAAAACTACATGGATAACGGATTTGATTTTTCTGCTCTTTTCCTTTTCTTTTTCGATTCTTTCTTGTTTATTGTTATTTGGCAATTGCTTTTTAATTGTAATTTCGATATGGCACGTGGATCATATTTAGCAGAAATCGAAAAAGGCAAAATTATTGCTTTCCGGGACAAAGGATTAAGTTTTCGCGAAATTGCTCGAAGAATAAACCGATCAGATAAAGCAGTTCGCATTTTTTTAAAAAAAACCTTTCGATTTAGTGCAAAAAAATCAAATGCAGGAAGGAAAAGCAAGTTAACTGCACGAAGTAAACGCATGATTGTTAACTGTGCTAGCAACTCAACAAAAACTGCTAATCAAATAGCCCATGAGTGTGGAATAAATGTTTCCCGCTGGACTGTAAATCGGGTACTTAAGCAATCTACAGTTATTCGCCGCCAAAAACTCAAGAATGCACCACGGTTGCTACCTCGGCACAAAACCGCTCGTTTAATGTTTGCAAAAAATAATATGAGTACGGACTGGAATAAGGTAAGTCAAATTAAACATGTTTCAGTCAACACATTTTATAAAATTCTTTTTGCAGATCATTTTTTCTGATGAGAAAAAGTTTAACCTAGACGGTCCGGATGGTTATAATTCATATTGGAGAGACTTGCGTAAATCGCCACGGTATTTTTCTAAAAGGAATTTTGGTGGTGGATCACTGATGGTTTGGGGAGCATTCTGCGTCGATGGCATGCTTGAATTGGCTTTTCCAAGTACCAAAATGAATTCAGCAGAGTACACAACTCTTTTGCAGACAAATGTTTTACCGTTTTTTGAACGAAACATCGAAAGCAATATGATTTTTCAACAAGATAATGCTGCTGTTCATAAGAGTAATCAGACTTGCATGTGGTTACAGACGCATAACATACCCCAGTTAGAATGGCCAGCTTGTTCTCCAGATCAAAATCCCATGGAAAACATCTGGGGGATCATGGTACGCAAAATGTATGGTGGCAATAAGCAATACGACAAGATTGAGGAGCTCAAATCCGCGGTAATTGAAGCCTGGGATTCAGTCACAAATGAAGTTCGTTCCAAACTCATCAGCAGTATGCCACAAAGAATATTTGAGCTAATTTCCAACAAGGGAGGTCCTACCCACTATTAATGCAAAAAAAAAACAGATTTCATTCATTCAAAGTTTTATTTTTCTTAACTTTTTCTCAATTTATGGCAGTGCGGCTATAATTTTCACCATTAAAAATATAGATTTTTCATTATAACCTGAAATAAATAAACTTGTTTTTTCTTTAAACCTATTAAATGTTTGTAGTATTTTATTGTCTTGAATTTCTAATCATTCGATTTTTACATCACTTCCACCAACAATGAAAACCAGTGCAAAATTTGGTGCGGCTATAATTGTGCACCGCAGTGTATAACAACAACAATGTCTAGTTTTCGTTTGTGCAAAATTGTTTTAAATGTTTCTGCTAAGTGGAATTTTTAAAGTTTTTTTAACGTAGGGTCGCAAATCGGTATTACAAACCGAATGACAATGTCAATAAATAGTTTATCCTTAGTTGGAAGGTATAAAAAATAACATGGCATTTTCAATGAACAACATTTCTCACATGCCATCGTAAACATATACACTACAAAAAATTATCAATAATTATGTAGAATAATTGAAATGAAAACTTACGCATCAGTGAAAATTGGTCTTCTCTTTTTCTTTTTTTCAGCAATTGGTCGCCCATCATCATCAACAATGAAGTCATCGGCATCGGAATCGGTTTCTTCATCATCTTCCTCAAAATTCTCAGGTTCTCTATTGCTTCTCTCAGATTGTCTTTCAACATTCTACAGAATATTTACATTTTAATTTTTATAAAGGCATTTTATATAGCGTATGTACCTCATCATCATCAAATAGTTGTTCAGCGATAGCTTCCCTGGCTAATCCTTCGTCAACGTGTTGATCTTCGCCATCGCTTTCTTCCTCTTGAATTCTTCGCAAACGTTTGAAACGCTTCTATTTACGTATAAATATAGACAAATATATTTTACCTTAGCATTACAAAATAATGAATTGTTATCTTAAAAAATGTTAATGTGTTTATCCCCAACTCCACTTTGTAAAACATGGATCATTGTAACATCTAACTTTTTCTTATGTACTCATATTAGCCCATTAATGATTTACAGTCGATTTTACAGTTTTCGTATCTGATGTGTATCTTAAGCGTATGCACAAGCTACTACCCCCAATGTGATATATTTTTTTGGAATTACGGACGGACGCTATTGTAATAGAAGGATATTAAGGGGGTTTCGTTTACAGTTTATGGCGATGAATGAGAAGGTTTGCTACATATCCGAATAACAAATTTATTTAAACTCTTCAGTACGTTAATACCACTAGACAAATGTAAACAAATAATCAAAAATTAAATAAAATGGCTGTTCTGTACCAACTTTTGAACCAACAAGTTGTAGGCCGCATGACGCTCTTTTGAAAAAGTGGAAACATTTAAAGTAATTTCAAAGCGAAATACATTTCTTTTCTTCTTTTCCGTAAGATTTTGTTTCAATTGGATTCAGGATAGCGAATTGAGAAGGTAGGTTTCAGCGAAACTCGCATGATAAGGATTCGAAACGGAGGACAAGCATTTGCTGAAATAACTGTCATAACAAAGCCAGCCAATTTGGCTCACATTGCGACGCCGGACAGCGTAACGCACTGTTAAATGCATTAGAGGACATAGGTTTGACCGAGCTTCTTAAGCGTTCGGACCAGTTAAATCTATTAGTCCATTTGTGATTCAAATGGTCATGATGTCGCTGCAAAACTTCATTGCTCAAAGGCTGGAAAAAAGCCTTGGTTTCTAATAAGAATCCAAAGTTTTATGTGTTGATCTTCGCCAACAAAATAGAAAAAACCTCGTTTGCACCATGTTTGTTTTTAAGCTAACAACACCAAACATCAACTAGTGGTGTATAGACCATTACGAATACGAAAAACGTTCTGCGCAATTCAAAATAAGAGATAAGAGTTTTGGCCAGAAAGCCACAGATCAATTTTGAAGAAACGATGAATATGAACCTAAAATCTCCGTTAACTTGTCGTCAGTTCGTCATATTACGTGAAAAGGCAACAATGAAGTTTATTAAGGTAAAAAATCTTGAATTTTTTACGTATGTTGCGTATAACTTGCGGCAGCAAAAGCTTTTGACAACCTGTACAAATTACATTGTTGTAAACAAAGGCGAATACGCATTAATTGTTTGAAATAAAGATTTGTGACACATACGACATAAATGCGTTACCTATTTTAAGGTGATGAGTGCAGTGTGTCGTTCAATGTGTCGGTGAAAACATAAACGAGTAATGTTTGGTTTACCTTTAAGGTCATCGAGCTGAAGGTTCCTTCATTAAGAAGTTATAGGTCCTCGTTCGTGTTTGGGAAGTCGTTCTGCTTTAACATTTGTCGACGCTTTTTAATATTTATCAACGAATAATCAAGTAAAGAATTCGTGGTGCTAAAAAAAACTTCAACTGAGTGTGTTCGAGAAATTTCTGCGGTTTAAAATGTTTGCCGAGAAGCAGTAATTGCACTGAATATTCCTGGAAACCATTTCAAAACTACCTTGCTGAATGTGATATACATCACCGAACAACATCGCCCTACACGCAGAGCAGAATGGTGTTGCAGAACTCACCTGGTACTGTGCATTTGTATTAGAAAAATAATTTGTTGAATCCGTTTTAGTACTTATCATGGATAGAGGCTTAAAATCGTAAGTTATCCAGGCGAAGTACTTAAGTGGCTGAAAAATTATTTTACTACTTTAATAATTTTTTTGAAGATTTTAGTACTTCTCGTAAATTACATCGCCGGTTGGTAGTAGTGCCCCTCCTTTTTTGCCCCGCCTTTTTTTGCCATAAGTAATCTGCTACAAGGCAATATCCGTCCGGTATTAGAAGACTTTAATGCTCAGCATGAACTGTGGCATTATATCCTAGACAACGACCAGAGGGGCATAGCTTTGGTAGAGCAAATTGATAGCTCTACGTTTTGCACGTTGAATGAGGACGATCTCACGCGGATTTTTGGCGATTGAGATTGCTCGCCAGATATAACAATGGCACAGCATGGTCGGATCAACATTACCTGGCAACACGTCATTTAGGGTCGGATCACTTTCCCATAATCCTCACCATTAACAGACCATACGACTTCATAATCTCTGAACGCCGTACGTATCTTAATCAAGAGATTACGATACCTTCAGATAAGCCACCAACAGCAGCATTAGTTATCTACCCATTCCTTCGGATGTTCGGGTAGCCGAGATAACAATTCCTGGCCATTATCAACACAACAGCCGCTCGCCATAGCCCTGCTAATCAAATACCCAAGATAGACCAAATTTCCACCTCGCAGATAAGCGTGCTGACACTAGAGTTAGGGATTTCAACTTTGAGACCAATAGGTCGGTCAATGAATATAAGCTGACCAAATGGCAATATCTCTTTAAGCAGTGCAACTTTCGGATTTGGTAGATTTTGTACAAAGGTCAAATCGCGCTAACCCTGATCGGAGAGCTGTCAGCTTCGGTGACAGATCCGAAGCAGTGTGCGAGGTATTTACTTTTATTTTATTTATTATTTATTTATATTATTAGCTCGCGCCCTCCGGGTCGAAAGACACCACTACAATTTACTGTTAACGAAGGTTCCCATGTTATCCAAAGCGCAGTCATCGATGGCGCTGGGTCCAGAAGGAATCTCAATACTGTTGTTGAAGTACTTAGATACCTCGGGAGTAGAGTACATAACCACGTCAGCCACTAAATTAGTTCCCGATGCTTGTTAAATGGGCAGCTACTATACCATGCAAAAAAGCAAGCAAAGGAAAATCGGACATACTGATCTTGCATTCGCCAGAAGCAAAGACGCTTGAAGCACTGCTCCTCCCCAGCCAGATCAAACATCTTCCATGTGCTGATCATCAACATAGGTGCCACAAGCAGCACAGCATAACTGCTTAACACGCCGCACATTGGGGTATTTTATACCATTTTGTGTGATTAATTAAAAAACTCAAATCGAAGATACCCAACCATGATGGTAATCGTTCGAAAGAGAATAGAATTCTACATCACTATGTGGAAGCAGAATTGGAAAAAAGTCAATGGTATCCGTGCACTGCGATTGTAAATTTGACGTTTTCTTTACTTTGGTGCGCGCATAGTAAAAAACACAAGTTTTTGTATATTTCCAAGTGCTTTTTCTTAAAAAATTAAATAAGTATCATTTTTTGGGCAATGGAACCTTCTACCTCAGGTATTTTTGGAACTGCAAATGAATTATAGTAGTACAAAAAGTGTCTGTTCGTATTTTTAATGTTTTTTTTTCGTCCAGGCTTATAAAATGTGTGTTTTTAGGTATATATGTAAGCATATAGTTGTGAATAACACTCAATTCAGTGAAAATCAATTTTTTTTTGAAACAACAAATATAAATGATATGATACCAAAAAAAAAATTTGCGGGTTTTCTGCTCTTTTTAAGAAAAATTTTTTTTTTTGTATGCCTATGCAACTGAAATATGTGCATATATACATACATACTCGTATATGCAAGTAAAAAACAGAAGCTTGATATGTGTAGATCAAGTTAGTGTTACTATTGTTGTTGTTTTTTATTTGTTTTGTTTTGTTTTTATTATTGACGGGGTCATTTTGTAAAACGAAAGCAAACGTTTCGTTTCAATTATTTTTATATTTTATTATTATTATACTAAAAAGCAAAGACAGGTATGATAAAAATATTGAAACGAAACGTTTGCTTTCGTCTTACAAAATGACCCTATAATTGTTTATTTTTCGTGTTTAACGTGGTTGTATCAGCAATAATTGGATCGATGTGTCTGTAATAACTTCCAAACTTCCCTTTAGGAACAAGTTCAACTACCGTATTCCTTCTTCGTCGAAGCCTTTATGAAATTATGGAAAACTCCGGTTGTAGCCAGCTCCAAGAAAAGTTCCAATTTCTGAGAGAAGAGTTAAGAGAACGAACCAAAGTTTCCCCTGAAAATATGAAAGAATTAAACCAGAGGGTAAATAAATTCTGTTTTGATTTCAAAACTCGCTGGTATGCATCGTCAAGGAAGCAACATTATTTCCTGCAGTGCAACAAAGATTGGTTAGATTCTTCGATTGGTTTTAGCTGCTGTGAAAAAAAATAAACGTGGTCGCATGGAGGTACCCTTTGAAGAATGTAGTGAACCAACTAAACGCAAGAAATCTGGAGCGATAAGAACAACTGTACCTCTGCCTTTGCTAGTTCATGCAACTAAAATGGGTATGAGAGCTGCGGGACAGTTAGATGCATCGAAAATGATGCAAGAAATATCGGAATCACCGGTTAAGTTTTCAAAATGCTGGAAAAAATAAACAGATGTCAAAAGAAGAAGCGTTGTCTGTTTTAGTAGAAGCTAAATTGTCCCGTCATCAGTACAACATCATAAGACAGTCTGCTCCAGAAAAATTTCCATGCTACACATACGTGCAGTCTGCGAAAAAAGATTGTTACCCTAAACGCGATTGTATTAAAATAGATGAAACTTCAGTAGAAGTGAGTTTGCAAGGGCTATTAGATCATACCGTTGAACGTTTAATGCTTTCACAAAAAAGTGTATTTGAAATACTTGATGAGGAAAATGTATATGAATTATGCTTGTACTCGAAATGGGGCTTTGATGGGAGTTCTGGGCATAGCTTGTATAAGCAAGCATTTCATGGCTCAAATGCAAGCGATTCATCAGTATTTATAACTTGTGTAGTGCCACTAAAGTTGGTTTACAAGACCAAAATAATTTGGATGAACCCTCGCCCCTCATCCACAAGGTATTGCAGACCATTAAAAATGGAGTTTGTTAAAGAGTCTGCCGAAGTTTCGAAAGCCGAAAAGGCGCGGGTTGATGCAGAAGTAAGAAACCTCGGAAATTCTATTGTATTTGTTGACAATAAACGCCTAGAAGTGCGTCACTATTTAATGCTGACAATGGTAGATGGAAAAGTCTGCAACGCAATTACGGACACAAAGTCTACACAAGCATGTTATTTATGTGGAGCTACAAGTAAACAATTAAACGACATCGATAATATGGTAAAAAGGGAGGTGAATATGAACAATATTCAATTTGGTTTATCGATTCTCCATGGTTGGATACGATTTTTTGAATGCCTTCTACACGTGTCGTATAAACTTCCAATAAAAAAATGGCAAGCAAGATCAGTAGGTGAAAAAAAAATTGTATCTGAAAACAAAGCTCGTATCCAAAAAGAGTTTAGGGATAGAATTGGTTTAATTGTCGACTAGCCAAAACCTGGCTACGGAAGCACAAATGACGGCAATACTGCAAGGAGATTTTTTGAAAACGCTGGGGTTTCATCAGAAATTACAAAAATTGATGTTGAATTAATAACCAAAATGCATATGTTGATGATTGCCGTTTCAAGTGGACATGAAATTGAAGTAGAGAAGTTTCGTCAATTTGCTTTGAGTACTGCCAGATTGTTTGTTCAAAAATATCCTTGGTATTATATGCCTCCAACGCTGCATAAATATTTTATACATGGACCGGAAATAGTCTATCTTGCATTGTTGCCAATAGGTCAATTGTCCGAAGAGGCTCAGGAGGCTCGAAACAAAGACTTCAAACGTTTCAGGGAGGATTTTGCTCGAAAATGTAGTAGGCAGAAGGCTAATGAAGACATTTTTAATAGGTTTTTGATCACTTCAGATCCTTTAATATGTTCTCAAAGAAAGCTGCCAAAGAAAAAATTTCAAACTTTGCCTAAAGCAGCTGTGGAGCTCCTCAAACCCCCAAAAGAGGATAATGACGAAAACGATGATATCGAAGATAATGATGATTACGAAAACAAAGAAGAAGATGATGATGATGTTTTTGCTAATGACTCAATGTCAGATGACTAATAACATAAAAAAAACTAAAAAAAAAATTAACACCGCTCTATGTTTTTGTATTGGATATGTATTTCATTAATATTAAGGAAAAAAAATAAAGTTCCATTAAAGTACATTGTTTTATGATGTTTTTTGTAGCTAATAATTGTTTGTTAACTAAAAAATATAAGTTCCGTTACTGAGAGGCTTGGCTGATTTGATCACACTTTTGGCTATCAATTACCCCAGTGTGCGCCGTCACCAAACGTATAAGTCGCGGCCTTAACTAGAAAAAGACCAACGACCTCACCAAGGTCTTTGACATGGTCAATCATGCCATTCTTTTCGAGGACATTGTAGAATGGTCCCTTTCGCCTAGTTTGAAACGTTGGGTAGTGGGTGCCAGTCAGGAACTTGTAACCCCGTAGAGTTAAACAAGGAGTTTCCCAGGGTGGGTTTATATTTCCCGCACAGTTTAACCTTTATCAATCTAAAATTCCTGCACCCTCTGGTGTTCGATGACGTCAACATCCAGACTACCAATAACAAATGTTAACACACATAAGCAATAATTATAAATAATAACTTAAATGAATACCCTTAATACACAATATTAATAATTATAAATAATAATTTAAGTGAATACCGCTAATTTTGTAGTACTCATATTACAAAACAGCATTGCTTGCAATTTTAACATACTACTCTTGGATTGGTCAATTTGTCATAAATTTTAACTCCACTGATTTTGTAATATCAGCATATTAGCATTTTAAAGTTTTTATTCTCTGATTGGTTAATTCCACATAAACTTTGTAATTTGCAATGTCAGCACATCATAGGTATAAATTACCGAAATAAAAACGATCAAGTCTCAGAAATTCAAAACCCGTGTTTTAGCTTCAAGTTCAAGTGCTTGAAGGAGCCCAAAACAAAAAATTAGTGCAATCCAAATTCAAGTGCTTGGGTTGAATCATACTAATTCATAACATTACAATTGGTGATCCCAAAAAACACTATTTGAATTCCAGTTTTCCCTCACCAGCGGTAAGGGACTCAAGGAATTTTATTAGTGGATTCAACACACAGTCAAAAACATAAAACAGGCACCATACCATTGGTGACCAGGTTTTCACCAGGCGTTCGTCATACTGAACAGGTGTTTCTCATGTTGTTGTTGCTGTAACAACCATATATTTTATTTTGAAGTCTTATTCGTCTATGAGCGATCTGCTTCGATATAAAGGTGGAGGAAATGCGCCATTTGAAGTAGATGCATCCACAGAGACCTGGGGGTCAGCTGATTAAGCTTGGCCGGACATTGGAAAAGGTGCAGCACGTCATGTGGTCCCTGGTGGCAGGCGGGACAGATGCCCGGAGCGTTAACATCAATTCGTACCCATTAAGAATTAAGGTGGCTGCACCCTCCAGATCTCAGCTGCGCTAGAACCACTCGAGTCTGCCGAGGTAGTACCTTCTCCTCAGGTGAAATCTGCGGGGGATGCTCCCCTAGCACTACATTCACACGGTAGCTGGATACTGCTGCTGCGACTTCATCGGCGTGAATGTTGTTCAGACCTGTCTAATAGTTTCGATGATCTAAAGGTTCTCTCTTATACCGCTGCACCTCTCTCTATATCATGAAGATCGTACCTGATCTGCCTGGGCGGAGGCATCCTGTACAAGATGGTGGTTGGGGTGACTGCTGCGAAACACCCTGCTTAGGCAGCAGGAAATTGTGTCTGCGCACGGTAAGGACCTTCGTCTCCTCATGTAGATGGTCCTCAGAAGACATTCTGTTGATGTTCTAAGGGCGGCATTCTGGCAAGTCTTCCACTGCGTGATAGCTGTAGGGTTTTGGGGTAGTTGGTAGTCGGGTTGTTGACGTCATCGACTTTCACATTGAGTGACAACCGCACCTCTGCGGTCCATGCAGTAAACAGTGTGGCTGATGATTTGGATGCGGATATTTTTATTTTTCTTGCAATGAAAAAACGTGAGTCAATGGTGCAATTGTTTATTTTTTTTCGCAAATGTGACTTTAGGTCCGGACGCGAGAATTGTGCAATCATCAGCGTAGGACACAATTTCAACGCAGTCTGGTGGTACGAAGTTTAAAGAGGTAGAGGTTAAGCAGATCCGGGGATATCAGCCCACCCTGGGGAAAGCCGTGTTCAACTCTACGGGGCTTCGACTTCCTGCCTCTAAATTCTACATATGACTGGCGCCCACACATATAGTTTACGACCCTGCGTTTCAAACTGGGCGGAAGGGACGTTTCTTCAATGTTCTCGAACAGGGTGGCATGATTGACCTTGTCTAAGGCTTTTGTTAGGTCAAGAGCCACAAGGACCGTTGTTGGGCTTGTTCTGGCTAAGGCAGCGACTTATACGTGTAGTGATGGCGTGTAAAGCAGCTGTGCTGCTTGCGGAACCCATGCTGATGATCAGCACAAGGAAAGTGTTCGATCAGGCTGGGGATAATGCAGTTCTTCAAGGTTCTTTGTTACTGAAGAAAGCAAGGGGATCGGCCAGTACGATTCTCCTTTACTTGTGTCTTTGCCTAGCTTCAGTAGCGGAACCACTCTGCCCATTTTCCAGGCGTCGGGAACTAAGTTAGTGACTTGCGACAGATTGAGCACTTTGGTCATGTACTCTACTCTCGGGGTATCCAAGTGCATTAACATGAGCGTTGAGATTCCGTCCGGACCCAGCGCCTTTGATGGCATGGGCAACTTCGCCAACGGTAAATTGTGGTGGAGCCTATCGACTCGGTGAGCGCGGATACTACGCAATACTCTCCATTTCTCCTTATCTCTCTCTGGGTGCTCAATAAAAATCCGGTTAAAATAACACGCGCATCACAACTCACCAACTCCGGAACTTAAGTTGGACTGCTTCAAGTGGTCTAGCCATTTGTTCCGCTTATATTCTTTGACTGATCTCAGAGTTGAGATCCCTAATTCTAGGGTCAGTAGGTTTGGAGCGGCTGCTGCGCTGATGATAGTCTGGAACTTTTTCTTGGCTACCCGAACATCCGACGAAATAGCTAGATTAATAAAGCGGTTGGTGGCTTCTCTGAAGGCCTCCCCATCAGCCTTTATTTGATTGAGATACGTACGTCGTTCAGAGGTTATAAAGACTGATGGCCTATTTATGGAGAGACTTATGGGAAGGTGGTCCAATCCTAGTGAGATGTCAGGTTGCCAGGTGACGTCGTTGATCAGGCCAGGCGATGCCATAGTAATGTCTGGCCAGCTATGGCAATCGCCCATAATCCGCGTAGGAGCGTCCTCACATACTGTGCAAAACGTAGAGCTATCAATTTGCTCTGCCAACGCTATGACCCTCTGGTCGTTGACTAGGAGAGAATGCCATAGTTCGTAGTGAGCATTGAAGTCTCCTAGGACCAAGCGTTTATTGCCTTGTAGCAGACTGGTAATGACAGGCAAATAACGAGGGGCACAGCTACCAACCGGCGTGATGAATACTTGACTGCTACCCCAATACATTCCAGGTATGAGTCTCTAGAGTTAAGCTCAGGCGAAATAGATCTGTACTGCACAAAATGGTGTAACAGGAAAGCAAGTCCCCACCTCCAATTCTGGTGCGATCCTAATGCAGCACGTTCTGTCCGTCACAACTGTGTAAGCTGCAGGTGGCATTCAGCTTTGTTTCTTGGATCGCAGCGACAATGATTTTTCTACGACTCATAAATTCTATTACCACATTGATTTTGTTACGTAGGCCATTGCAATTAAATTGCAAAATTGTTGCACTGTCAGGAGTGGCAACAGCAATCTGTGGTGTTAGATACTTTATATGTTGATGCTGTTGCGAGGGCGACTGCGAGGGTAGTTGGGTGATGATGACGACGACCAAAATTTATACGGCGATGACACCAAATCCAGAGACCCACTGCTAACTACGTTGATACAGCACGAGGCAACAAAGTCCGCTTCGCTATACTCCCTGATGTGGTTTAGACATGAACACTTTACAGACGTAGCACAATGGTGTATACGGTTCTGACAAACCGAGCAGATCATTCCGGGAAGTGTTGCTCCCACGACGAAAAAATGGACGAATAAAAAACACATCTTGTTGAGGTGACTGCCCCTGGCCGAAGAGTGTTTGTTTCGGGTCAATCCGGTACATAGAACCGGGAGTCGCGGGATTGAGGCGTTCCTGAGATTCAACGGACGATCTAGCTATTCTACATGCATTCGTCCTATTTTACAGGCGTTAAAGCAAAATACATATAAGGAACCTGGTAATCGCCAAGCCCTAATACGACAAATAGCAGCTCGGATGATGGCTTCGTAGCTGGTTTGTAGCATATGGAATACGATCATCCACGCCAATACTACCAACTTAAAATAGACACAATCAACAAACTTTGGAACCAAATCCAAGGCCAATACGATGATATTTGCGACAAATTGGAAGACCCATCGGTTTATGGGTTTAAAATCGACATTGCGACATGCAGTTCAGAACCAACTGGACAGCCTGTACGTCATGACTGATAAATTACAAAAAATTGATACATCACAACACAATCAGCAACGGATATAGCACCACTTCCAAAGGTAACAATACCCCAATTCAATGGGGCTGAGCTAAAATGGCGCCAGTTCCATGATTTGTTTTCCGAAATGGTAGATAAACAGTACATTTCAGCAATTCAAATATGGTATTTAAAAACCAGCATATCTGGGGAAGCTGAGCATTTAATCAGCCAGTACACCTCAACCGATGCCAAGGTGTACTGCATGGAAAACACTACAAAAACGTTACAACAACAAACGAGTTCTGGTAGCGAACTAAGGAGGAGCAACAAGCAGGCACATCGCCTGTATCGGCCATAAAAAATCTTCAAATCTGGTACCACAAAGGAATGTATAATTAAATGATATGATTCTATATTATTTTGGAGAAGAGTTGTAAGGGATTCCTGTTGAGTATTTATTACATACTGTAGAAAGAAGAGGTTTAAGGTTTTCTTCAGTTGAGTAATGATTACATACTTAAGATTAAAGAAGATTTTTAAGGTCTTCTTTTGTTGAGTAATGATTACATACTAATTTGAAATGTGTTCGCTTAGGACTAAATATACAAAAATTCTTATCAAGCGATCCACATTGGTCTTTTTCTTTCTAAGGCAGCGATCAATAGTTTTCATGTGTAGGTTGTTGCACTTATTACAGAACCTTATCGCCCTATGCGTTTGTTAGATTGTGCATTTTATTCGTTTATAACTTATCTTTAAGAATAGATTTTAATTGCAGGCAGACAAACAATTCGATGTTTATTTTCGCTGCACTTAAATATTCATCAAGAAGCCAACATAACCCAACACACAATATAAAACGTTTCTCTTCGAATAGGAATGCCTATTGGCAAAACAATATTGGGGTTGAAACATATTCATGGGATGCGCTGTTGCTACAATTTTTAATCAAAACACTAGACAGAAACACACACATCAGGTTCGTACAGTGATTAACGGAACCTAAGGAGTACCCACGACTGCTGATTTATTGTCATTCCTAGAAATTCGGTTCCAAATGATGGAAGCAGTCGGTCAGAATGACAGACCTACATATAAGACTGTATCATCGGTGACAGACGCCTCAAATGGAAACAACATTTTATGTAAATTTTGCAAAAGCGAAATTCATAATTTATACCAATGCAACAAGTTCTTACAACTAGTAGAACCAATGCGTTTACAGTGGGTTCAACAACATAGCTCTGTGTAAATTGTTTCAAAAATGATCACACGTCTAAATCCTGCAATTCGAGATGCTGCAGAGATGCGTTGTTGCACTTGGAAGAAACACAATGCTCATAAGGGAACAAACGCATCAAGGCCTGCCTCGGGAGCAAACGATCAGCGAACTAATCACGAGTCTAATCGTGGATCTTCATCCAAAGCTGTTGCAGTTACATCAGCAGCTACAAATGTAGCTGGGCGAACTAGGAGCATATTCTTTTGGCTACAGCAAAAGTAGTAATTACTAGCCACAATTGTAAAATTGGCCTCAGCTCGAACCAAAGCAGTCTTAAGAGATCCAATGTTGGGATCTAAACCTTGTCCTCTAAAACCGTCCACAATTTGTAATCCATAGGGTTCAAATCTGGACTGTCTGAGGGCCATTCTTCAGAGGAAATAATCGCTGGCAAATTGTTTCGAGGCCAGGCCTGGGACGTTTTAGCCTTATGGACCGGCGCAGAATCCTGCTGGAAAGTCCATGGCTAGTTTTGGAACAGGGAATTGTTAAGAGGCTTCACATCAGCTTCCAAAACGGTTTCTTGGTAAACTTTGGCCGATGTTTTGACTCCTTGTTCGCAGAAATGCAAGTCAGTGACCCCATCGTAAGAGACACCCCACCAAACCATGATTGAAGCTAGGTGCTTCCTTAGATGATCGCGCATACACTCTATCATTTTGCTTGTTAAATTTTTACTGAACGGTAAACAATTTTTCATCGTGAAAAAATTTTTCTCTGCAAGTGATCAGCGTGCTTCACCCAAAGACGTTTGCATTTTTCAATCCTATTTTTTTTTAAAGCTGCAGTCATTAAATGACCGGTACGTCGTTTTAAAGCCCCAAGTCCCAAGTCTTTTTAATGATTCGACTCATGGACTTTTGCGTGTATTCATCTCACGGGCCATGATTTTCTATTTTCGGAGCGGATTTCTGTGAATTCTTGCTTTAACGGCTTTGATGACATGCGGTGTTCGAACAGAGCGTGGGCGGCCCGACCGGTGGCGATCTTCTACATCTCTAGTCCCCTCAAATAGTTGTATGCATCGGTAGACGAACATGCGGCTAATCCCTAGTGGCCGGAGCGTTTTGAAAATGTCGCTTTTTTTCATTTCACACTTGAAAAGCGCTATTACAGCGATACGGTTCTCATTATCCATGATGAAAGTTGAAACAATTTTAAAATCCCGTTACTGACTAACGCTATTGAGGTAAGCTTTCAAAACCCATATGACATTAACGGGGTATGTTCAGTGTGGGTGTGTTCAATGTTGTAACAGTATTTATGTCCCTACTAAGTAGTATCTAAACGTCTGAATTAAAAATTATGTTTATCATCAACAGAAGCTTCACTATGCATTGATGGCGTTGGCAAGGTTCAAAAAAGATCGAAATATCGCGTAAATGTCACGATGGAATCCAGAGAACTTAGCGTTTATACAAACTTGGAGGCATATGTACTTTCAACTACCATACACACATATATATATATTAGGGATACAACCAATTTTTTGGCATAGTACCATGAGGTCAACCATGTCCTAGTAACCACGAAAATCATAATCTTTTGTAATTTTTCTGGAAAAAGTTCACGCACCAATTGGTTTTTCTACCTGCGATAAATGTTGCAAGTGTTAGTAAACGAATTAACTATTAGCATTATGAGAGATTATTCGTTACACATTTTTATTTTTTTTCGTTAAAAAAGGTTAAAGATGCGTTTTGGTTTGCTGGAAAAATCTCTTACCATCTGTAAATATTAATGCAATTTCATACTTAAGTTTTTTTTTATTTTAAATAAACATATTATTAAGTTTTCTTAACCAAAAAGAAAATTAAAATTTTTCAAAACTTCATCGCGGTTGGTGCGTGAACTTTTTTGACCTTAGCGAAAAAATAAATATACGTTCCCTTATAGTTTTTTATGCTCTATTGGACTGTGCTATGCCAATTTTGATATTTTAAAAAATTGTTAAAAAGTTGTATCCCTAATATATATATATATATATATATATATATATATATATATATATATATATATATATATATATATATATATATATATATATATATATATATATATATATATATATATATATATATATATATATATATATATATATATATATATAAGTTAACAAACGATCAACAACAATCTCCGTTCTTACAACATTCCATCCAAAACGTGTGCACCTAAGCCAGACATGGTGTCAGCAATATTTACGAAAAGTGTCAACATAACGGGAGTTGCTTGCCAGCAGCATTCCCATGATATTCGACCCGGCATGTGCAACGGTGGCAGCAACGGCGACTGCAGTATAGGTTAGCTACTATTCAGTAAAATGTGGAGAAGTTAGTTCCGTTTTTGGTTTGAAATAAATAAGTCGTAGCCGTTAAAAGCCACGCAACCTTTTTTAAAAATAAAAATAAATTAAATTGGCGCCCAACGTGGGGCTCCGGTATATCCTTGCACGGCGAAAAGGACGAGGGTTAGACCCCAAAAAAAAGGAAAACCAAACGGAATTAAAAAAAAAAGTCCAAGGAAAAGACGCGACTGCAGTATAGGTTAGCTACTATTCAGTAAAATGTGGAGAAGTTAGTTCCGTTTTTGGTTTTAAATAAATAAGTCGTAGCCGTTAAAAGCCACGCAACCTTTTTTAAAAATAAAAATAAATTATAAATTGTTTAATTGGCGCCCATCGTGGGGCTCCGGTATATCCTTGCACGGCGACAAGGACGAGGGTTAGACCCAAAAAAAGGAAAACCAAACGAAATTCAAAAAAAAAATCCAAGGAAAAGTCGCGCCCAAGTAACGAAAGTGAACGGGAGACACTTAGATGTCAGCTGCCTTGGTAGTAGCGAAACATAAGAAACAAGTTAAATGAAAAGAATAAACTTTAATTAAGTGAATGAAAACATATTAAAACAAAAATTCGAAAAAAACCTATTTACAAAAATATAAAATATGTTATTAGTAAAACTAACTCTTTCTTCAAGAAAAAAAAAACCTATTGTGAAAATATAAAATAATAATAAAACTAAATGGAAAACTAGAAAAGTGAAAAAAAACAGAAAATGAACAAGGTGACATACAAAAAATTAAATTAAGTGACGTGAAACCAATAAACGATCAATCAGATAAAGGAAAAAACAGAACACCAGCAATCTTGAAATCCAGCAATCTTGAACACTGGCAATCTTGACAATGAAACCTGTAATTTTAGCGTAAGAAGTAGATCTAAGTTACACCCTTTTATAGAATTAAGTTTTATCAACTAAATATTGCATAATCCTTTCCCAATACCTACCCTTCCAATAAATTTCCCAAGCGTTTACATAGACTTCGAAATGACGGAAATGGACGAGATTACTGAGCGGCTGCAGAGAGCCTTGGACATGAGTGGTTCAGGATGATCTAATGCAAATCCAAGTGGAAATGCTTCGGGCTCAGGCCGAAGGGGCCAAGGAGCCGATTCCTACGTAGGGGGATTGAGTCAGTCACAAAAGGACGAGGTACATAGACTAATAAGGGAGTTTTTCCAGAAGGACGCGATTGACGAAGTAGGCGACGAACCTATCACTCAGGTAAACGTTAAGGAATTGGACTCGATTCCAGACATCGTCAAGAGGTTACGGGAGTTCTCGGGTAGCCCAGGAGAATTTAATTCGTGGCGGAAGTCAGTGGATCGAATTCTCGATCTTTTTGAGAGTATTAAGGGATCGAGTAGGTATTTCGCCATATTACACACGGTAAGATCTAAGATAATTGGCGACGCGGACACTGCTTTGGAGTCATATAGAACTCCCCTAGACTGGGGTAGGATGAAAAAATGCCTGATGATGCACTATTCTGACAGACGTGACATTAGTACCCTCGAATATCAGATGAGTTCATTGTGGCAGGGAAATATGACTGTGACGGAATTTTATCGTGCTGTCTACCAATACCTTTCTTTGATTTTGGACAAGATAGCATGTTTGAGTACGATGAGAGAAGCCTTTGTAATATGACCAATGCCTATAGGGATAAGGCACTGGACACTTTTATTAGAGGTCTTAGGGGGGAGTTGCCGAAACTTTTAGCGATTTCTGCTCCAACCTCTTTGCCCCAGGCACTGCATATTTGACTGAAGCTGGAAAGTATGAATTTTAGGACCAATCATGCTCTTGGTCATCTAAGGGGGCAGGTAATAATCAACATAGTGTGGGTATACCCAAACAGGGATTTTTTTCCGGAGTTGGCTCACATTGGCGGACAGTATAGACACCAACAAAGGCCTCCAGTACCGCCACGAATGCAAAAACCTACATTTCACCAAAATCCGCAGAATTTCGACCGCAATCGTCAGTTTGTCCACAATTACGGACAGCATCGTCCTCAGTATAATCATCCGTTCCCACATGGACAACAATATTTCCGAGGTAATATGGTTAACTATGCCCATCCTCCTCAAAGACCGCCAAAACCTATGGAGGTAGATCAGTTCATTCAGACCAAACACATCAATTATGCTAACTGGCCCAATCCAATAACACCTCGTTCAAAAGACCATCAGGAGGATCATATCAGGGTCTGTCGAATAAGGTCCAGAGGAACTACCATTTGGAGACCGGTGGTCCCACGGAGTTAGAGCACAAACAGGACGAAGGATTCCGCGATATGGTAAATACCGAATCATCCGAGACGTTCGCAAGTGATCCACCGGAAATAGGGGAGTATAATGGTATCATTGCACAGCAGGAGGTCGAGGAATACCTTAATCCTTTCGATTATGGTAAGGAGGATAGTGGAGACACGGTCGACTATTCGACCCAGGAATTGAATACGGACCTTATTTTTTTTGGATAAACAGTTCCTAGTTGCCATACTTTAATATAGAAACGAGGGACGGACAAGAACTAAGAATTTTATTGGACACAGGTAGTAATAAGAATTATATCAGAGCAGACTTAGTTAATAATCCCTTACCAAATCAGGACATATTCTCGGCGAACGCGATAACCGGTAACGTCTTAGTTACCCACCATACACTGATGGACATCTTTGGAAAGGATGTTAGTCAAACAAAGTTTTACATACTTCCTGGCTTACGTACTTTTGACGCTATATTGGGGAACGACACTTTGAAGGATTTGTCGGCCGTTATTTATTTGGCCGAAAATTACTTCAAAATCAAGAATGATGTTAGGGTATCGATACGGCATTTTGCTATCCAGAACGTGAACAACATAGAGATGCGGATGGAGCATCTTACGGGGAACCAATTGGTTCGCCTCTCGCGGATAGTTAATGATCTCAGTAACCTTTTTGCCGACCCAGACGAAAGTTTGACCTACACCACAAGGGTGAAGGGAGAAATTCGTACAACGTCCGATGCACCAACTTATTCTAGGAATTATCCTTACCCAATAGCCTTGAAATATAGTTAACGAGGAAATATGCAAGTTCCGGTCTCCTTACAATTCACCTATATGGGTCGTGCCTAAAAAGGAGGACTCTTCCGGGAAGAAGAAGTACCGCGTGGTCGTAGATTTCAGGAAACTGAACGCGATAACGATTGCAGACAGGTACCCAATACCAGAAATTGGAGAGGTCCTGTCACGACTTGGTGGTAATAAGTTCTTCACTGTCATTGATTTGAAAAGTGTTTTCCACCAGATACCATTGAGAGAGGAAGACATCGAGAAGACGGCCTTTTCAGTCAACAATGGCAAATACGAATTTACAAGACTGCCATTCGGGTTGAAGGATGCGCCTTCGATATTCCAGCGGACACTTGATGACATTCTGAAAGATTACATTGCTAAAACCTGCTACGTCTACATAGATGACATAATAATCTTCAGTAAGGACGAACAATCCCACTTTCAGCATCTGGAAGAAGTATTTAAAACTCTGGACAATGCAAATATGAAGATCCAGCTGGACAAGTGCGAGTTCTTTAAGAGTGAAGTCGAATTCCTTGGATTCGCGGTATCCGGGGAAGGCGTCAGGACTATTCGGAAGAAAGTAGAGGCCATAGTGGATATACCGTACCCCAGCACATTAAGACATCTTAGATCATTGTTGGGCCTCTGCAATTATTACAGACGATTTATAGAAGGTTATGCAGACATTGCAAAACCACTGACTTCTATGTTAAGAGGGCCCTTTGGTAATGTACCTAGATCGGAATCAAGTAAGATTAAGATAACATTGGGATATCCAGAAAAGAGGGCAGTTGATGGGATTAAGAACGCATTGTTGTCTAAGGATGTAATGCTTTTTTATCCAGATTACGGAAGGAATTCCATCTGAACACCGACGCGTCTAATGAGGCTTTGGGCGCGATTCTCAGTCAGGAAGGACGACCTATAACATTTATCTCCAGAGTTCTTTCACGGACGGAAGAGAACTATACCACTAACGAGAGAGAAATGTTGGCTATTATATGGGCCCTGGATACACTGAGAAATTACCTCTATGGAACAGCTAAGGTGGTAATCCATACCAACCACCAGCCTCTTACTCATGCTCTGAGCAATAAGAACAATAATACTAAGATTAATAGGTGGAAGGCTATTCTGGAGGAGTATGAGATAAAGATACTTATGAGATAAAGTACCAACCGGGAAAGACAAATGTAGTGGCGGATGCCCTTTCAAGGATGAATACTACTAATGTAAACTCCCTAACGGGTACAGTGCATAGTCACGAGAGATCCGCAGCTGACTTGGTTTACAGTGTTGAGGCACCGATAAACGCCTTTAAGAACCAAATCTTCCTCTCAGTGGAGGAGGTACCGTCTTATCAATTCAAAATAGTGTTTCCGGGATATCACAGACATTTGATTGCTGATAGAGAATTTAACCCCACGGACATAACAAACTATTTGAGAAGATATTTGAACCCATCGGTTAGAAATTGCATAAAGGCACCGGAGTTCATTATGGGAAAAATTCAGGAGATCTACCCTGACCATTTTCGGAATTACAAAACATGCTTTTCGCAGAAGGTTGTGGCAGACATTACATCGGAACGGGATCAGGAGAACCTGATAATTGACACCCACAAAAGGGCTCATCGGAATGCGCAGGAGAATAAAGTCCAAATACAAGAGAAATACTATGTTCCAGGGATAATGGGTAAAATAAAAAGGATAGTGAAACTCTGCTCGATTTGCAGACAGAATAAATATGACCATCATCCAAATAAACCCAGGCTGAAGGAGACCCCAATACCCTCTTATCCAGGGGAGGTCATTCATGTGGATATCTTTTCTACGGATAAGAGACTCATATTGACATCCGTGGATAAATTTTCGAAGTATGCGCATGTTCGAGTTCTAGGGGGCAAATCCACTGAAGACGTACGGAAGCCCCTAAGGGTAATATTGTTCCTTTATGGTGTACCAAAATCAGTGGTTATCGATAATGAACGATCTTTGAACTCCGCTTCTATAATGTTTATGATGCAAGATGAACTTGGTATTGATGTATTTACTACCCCACCTTACAGGAGTGACAAGTGGAACGCTTTCACTCCACTCTGGCGGAACTGATGAGATGTATCAAGGCCGAGGGTGTCTGCCGAGATTTCGAGGAGCTTCTCGAGAAGGCCGTACACGAGTACAACCATTCGGTTCATTCTACGGTAGGAAGAAAACCGGTTGACCTATTTTTTGGCAGGACAGTTGATTTTTCCCCAGGAAGTTATGAGCGTACAAGACGTTCCAATATCGAAAAACTCCAGGAAAAACAGACAAAAGACCTACAGTACCATAACAAGGACAGAACCGAACGAAAGTAATATTGACCAGGACAGAGTATATTCCTAAAGGTAAACAAACTTTTAGGTACTAAGCTGACGGAAAGATACAAGGAGGAGGTGGTGAAGGAGGATCGCAACTCCACAGTAGTCACTGAGAGTGGACGTGTGGTCCACAAAAGTCATGTTAGAAACTAACTCTATTTACCCATTACATTACAGCTTCCTATTACTGACCGTGCTATGCATGGGGGAAGTCCAAATATTGGACTATTCGAACTCAAAACTGGTGGCGATGCATGCGGGATTGGCAAAGATTCAGACCGGTACATTCAAAATCGTCCATACCATGAATTTACAGAACTACAAGAACGTTGATGGACAGTTCGAAGATAACATTTTAAAGAACGCTACCCGCCATCCCCTGTTCCTATACCTTTTCTTTACCATATACCAGTTTAAGGCCCATATTGCTAGACTTAAACCCGGGACAAAATCCAAACGCTCACTGGATTTTCTCGGAACAGCATGGAAGTGGTTGGCAGGTAGCCCAGATCACCATGACTTCGAGATTATTCAGAAGAAGACGGAGGATGTCCTTATTAATAACAATAATCAAGTAATTATTAATAGATTATCAATGGAGAAAATAAGTCAACTCACCAAAATGTCAAATGAAATAGATAAGGTCCTAAAATCCGGGCATTACCAAGAAAATGAGAGAATAAGTGAAATGAAATATCAGCTCGAAATTTTAAAAGACGAAATTGCAAACGTCGAATTGGCAATACATTTAGCGAAAGTAAATGTCGTTAACTCATTTATCCTCTCATCTATAGAAATAGAAACATTAGAAAATATTTTTGACAAAGAAAAAATACCGTTTACAAGTACCGACGAATTACTACATTTTGCCAAGGTGAAAATTGCTACGGAAGGACACAACATAGTTTATATTTTATGTATTCCTACAACGGAATCAACAAATTTTAAAAAAATCCTAGTTAAGCCCATAAAACATGGGGGCAGTATAACCAAAATTGATTTTAAATATGTACTCGATTGTAATGTTAAAATATTCGGACGAAGAAAAATATGTCAATCCTATAATAAGCTAAATATTTGTAATCTAGATAATATCATAGACATATCCAACTCAGACTGCATCCCAAGCCTCTTGAAAAGTCAAAATTCGAAGTGTACCACCACCAACAACGAGCACATTCCTATGGTCGAAGAAATTGAAGACGGACTGCTTTTGCTTAACGAATTTGCTGGACAAATAGAAACTGACAACTCAACCCTTTGGCTAAACGGGTCCTATGTGATACACCACTACAATTCCACTATTCAAATCAATAACAGAACTTATCTGTCATCTCAAATCTCGGGAACGAAACCATTGCCGGCCTTAGTCCAACCAATGCAAAATTCAGATCAAAGGAAAATACTTTCACTTGAGATGGTAAACGAGATGAATATAAACAACACCCAGCTACTGTACAACCTGGAGATGAGTAACTGCATAAACTTATCACTAATCACAATACTAATAGCGGCAGCTTCAACGTTAGTAATGTTTTTTGCCTTGAAACATCTAAAAACGAAGTATTGTACGACAATTATTGCTCAAGAACTGCAGAACAACATTGTGAGATAAGACTTCAGGAGGACACTAAATCCCAATCAGTTTTTGAAATTGGAGACCAACAAGCGAGTGGTCAAAATAATAATACGAGGACGTATGGACCCATACGAGGACGTATGGACTTAAAGGGGAAGGAGTTAACAAACGATCAACAACAATCTCCGTTCCCACAACATTCCATCCAAAACGTGTGCACCTAAGCCAGACATGGTGTCAGCAATATTTACGAAAAGTGTCAACATAACGGGAGTTGCTTGCCAGCAGCATTCCCATGATATTCGACCCGGCATGTGCAACGGTGGCAGCAATGGCGACTGCAGTATAGGTTAGCTTCTATTCAGTAAATGTGAAGAAGGCCGTTAAAAGCCACGCAACCTTTTTTAAAAATAAAAATAAATTAAAAAATGTGCGTTCAACGTGCTATTGTGTTAATACACAATAGCAACAATTATTAATAATAATTTTAGTGAAATAATAGTACTCATATTACAAAACTGCACTGCTTGCAATTTTTCTATTATTTCAATTATTCTACGCGTTGATTGGTCAATTTGCCTAAATTTTAACTCCACTGATTTTGTAATATCAGCATAATCGAATTTTTAACTTAATATTCTCTGATTGGTTAATTCCACATAAATTTTGTAATTTGCAATGTCATCTCAATATAGATATAAATAACCAAAAAAAAATCAAGTATCAGAAAGACACAACCCGTGTTTTAGCTCTCTTTTCAGCCCTTCAAGTTCAAGTGCCTGAAGGAATGCAAAACAAAAAATGAGTACAATCCATATACATGTGTTTGGTTTGAATCATATTAATTCATAACATTACACCAACTACCACAAAATTCTTGGAGTCATATTGTACAGCCTTTTTTGATTCTCTGCACATGCTACAGTTATCTGAAATAAGCTTAAAAGTAGGAACAAGGTCCTCGGGTCACTAGCCGGTAGTACTTGGGCAGCCGACAAAGACACTTTGTTGCCCTATTACAATGCGACTGGTCGGTCTGTAGCGAACTACGCAGAGCCGGTGTGGTCGGCAAACGTGAGTAGGGCGCAGAGAAAATAAATTCAGGCTTGGCAGAAAGCCACCATGTGAACATCAACAGGACAAGCCCACACGCAGAGAAAAATATGGTTACTATATGGTCACGGCAATAATAATATGTTCGCCGCAATAAAAGTATGTTTGTCGCAACCATAGTATGGTTTTCTGAATTTAATTTTGACAATAGTATGATTGTCGCAATATTAATATTGTTGAAATGTAACAATAGTATTATTACCAAATTAAAAAAAAATATGGTTGTAGCAACAATATAAATATAGTTGGTGCGACAATAGTATTGTTTTATGGGTTTTTTGTTACCAATAATATGATTACGGCAATCATACTGTATGATGGTAAATTGTTTTCGTTTGAATATGCTTTTTAGAACAATAGTATTGTTACGGATCGAATGCAATAATAGTATTTTTGATAAGAAATTAAATCTATCAACCAAACTGCTTTGGCTTTGTTAAACTGAAATAAATTTAATAAAAATGCTTACGTTTTTTAAACTGATTTTTCTACTGTTCAATAAATCACTGATATTATTTTAAATATTTTATGTATTTTTAAATAATTTTCATAACTCAATTCTATTGTTGAAAACTTAACGCAATTGTGGTTGTGAGGATCATGATATGGTAGTGGGTATCATAGTATGGTTGTGGGGATCATAGTATGGTTATGTGTGAATCATACTATTGTTATGAGAATCATAGTATGGTTGAAAAAATAATAGTGTGGTTGTATTTGAATCATACTATTGTTGCGAGGATCATAATATGTGACAGCGCATAGAGAAAGGGGCCTAAGGGTAAAAAAAATTCAATTTTAATTTTTTTCTTTTTTTGATATGCACGCAGAGAAAAGATATGGTTACACTATGGTCACCGTAACACTAATATGTTCTCTACAATAAAAGCATGTTCGTCGGAACCATAGTATTGTTTTTTGAATTTTATTTTGACAATAGTATGATTGCGACAATATTGCTATTGTTGAAATGTAACAATAGTATTATTGCCAAATTTAGAAATGAAAATATGGTTGTAGCAACCATACAAACATGGTTGGTGCAACAAAAGTATTGTTGTTTAAAATTTACGTTAACAATAATTTGATTACGACAATCATACAGTATGGTTGCGACTATGAACATAACAAAACAGGTTTTATAGAGCATACATGGATGTGTGTGCGTATTTTTTTTTGATATAAAAAAACACATACATCAACTAAAAGTATTTTTGACCGTTGGAATATATATTTTTGTTTCTTGAATGAAATGTTTAATAAAAACATGGCTGGCTATGAACTAATAGTAATGCAATTTAAAATAACATACGAGTACTTAATAAAAATCTCTATTTTTGAATATCAACAATAACCAATCCTAATAAATAATTTTGGGGGTTATAGTATGGTTGAGTGTGAATCATACTATGGTTGTGGGGATCATAGTATGGTTGCGTGTGAATCATACTATGGTTGTGAGGATCATTCTATGGTTGTATGAGGAACATACTATGGCTGTGAGGATCATAATATGGTTGTGGAGATAATAGTATGGTTGAGTGTGAATCATACTATGGTTGTGTGGATCATAGTATGGTTGCGTGTGAATCATACTATGGTTGTGAGGATCATACTATGGTTGTATGAGAAACATACTATGGTTGTGAGGATCATAATATGGTTGTGGAGATAATAGTATGGTTGAGTGTGAATAATACTATGGTTGTGAGGATCATAGTATGGTTGTGGAGATGATGTATGGTTGAGTGTGAATCATACTATGGTTGTGGGGATCATAGTATGGTTATGTGTGAATCATACTATTGTTGTGAGGATCATAATATTGTTGTGTGATAACCATATACCCAACAATAGTATGATCCTCTTCGAATATTGTCACCACAACCATACTTTTTTTTCTGCGTGTGGACAACATCTGAGCATCGAATGAGACCGATCCCATGCCCAAAAGTGTTCTCTCTCAGATATATGCGCGTTTTATGAAAGTGAAGTCGACGATTCTAAGCTCAAATAGAAAGGGACCTAATCTTTAAAATGGCTCTCCTGGACAAAACTGGTTTTTAACCTTAGGTCCCTTTCTATTTTGCGCGTCACATATTGTTACGGCACAACCATATACCCAACAATAGTATGATCCTCTTCGAATATTGTCACCACAACCATACTTTCTTTCTGCGTGCAACGAGCAGATACATCAGACACAATTTCTTGTTATCTAAGCAATTCCTCCTTGGGTGTCTTCGCAGTAGTCATCCTAACCACCATCTCATGGAGAGTCTGCCTCCTTCAGATCAGGCACAGTCTTCATGATCAAGAGAGAGGTTCCTATTTTGCCCAGTCGCTCTCGAATATAATGACCTATGTTAATGACAAGTTTTGAGAATCGATCCGTATAAGTAAACTTGTACCAGGTAGCTATTTAATACGGTATTATTTTCATCTCAGGATATAAGTAGATCAGGGCGAGATAAATTTTGTGAAGGGTCGTCTTGTAATTCGTTATCATGATTTTCTTTTTTATTCTGCATTGAAGAACAAAGTTCTATTTTCTCAAATTTTGAATACGGTGGTCGGTTTACTCGGCTGTATTTGGAGTACATACATAAATACTCGGTACACGGTAAAACTCTTTAATTTTTAGACTAATAAGGATAGAATTTTGGTTTCCTAGTTTATAGAATATCGTATTGTACAAACTGTAATTCATAATTGTCGTAAATGTGTTAATATCGGAGCATAGATTCACATTCGAGGAATTAACTAATTTACAGAAATCCGCACGGACCTGGTCCCTTTGACTCCTGAACATTTTATCACAGACTCAGCACTGTTTTTCCTTGTGGAACGCGATATTTTCCGAATGTGTTTTACAGGCAGAATCGAAAAAGTTTCTTAGGACCTGAAAGTAGAGTACAAGTGGGGTATGTTCGAACGTCAAGTGACGTTCTTACTAGACTAGTCAAGCTCGTACTGCTCCCTGTTAATAAACAAAACTAATTGTTGTTTTTTGTTCGTGTTGTGTCGTCCGTTTTTTTTTCTACGCAGCATCATGTCGAATTTACTAACGCACGTAAAGACATGAAGGACATAGCTGCTGATTTGCCCGCTGTACTGGATTCGACATTGCGATGCAAAGTTTGTCCGATTTCGCTCGATGTGTATATAAATATAGTATGTAACCATGGATACTGCTTCAATTCCTTGGTCCCATATGCGTATGTTGCCTGGCGCCATCAGACATTTCCATTGGAAAGTTTGACATTTTTTTTAGCATAAACGTACTCACAACGTTTTGACGTACGACCATCATTTGAGTTGTTTACAGTGGCTTGAAAAATCAATTTGGCACAAGAAATGGAATTAACTCATGAACATTTTCGTGCGATCATTTTTCACAACTTTCAACGTACAACTAGAGTGCATCGATAAACTTAAATCATGGTATGGCGATGAAGCACCATGCTATAGCACTGTGAAAAACTGGTTTAATGAATTCAATCGTGGCCGACGCTCGCTCAAAGACGAATGTCGCGAAGGTCGTCCAAAAACGGCCGTTGTGCCAGAGAACATTGATACCGTGCGTGAACTGATAATGCAATATCGTCATGTGACATACCGTACATATAGAGGTATCCTTATGCATTTCTTCCACCAGCACACATTCGATATTGCATTAACACCTGGCCGTAAAAAAGGTTTGTTCTCGTTGGATCCCGCACAATTTGACAATCGCTCAAAAAAGGGCTCGTGTTGATAGAAGAAATTTTAAAAAAATACGATCGCGGTACTTCAAAAGACGTTTATAAGATCGTCACAGGTGACAAATCATGTATCTATGCGTATGAGTACGAAACAAAACAGCAATCGACCGTGTGGGTCTTCGAAGACGAGCCAAATCCAACTAAAGTTGTTTGTCGAAGAAGTACTTAGATGCAAATGGTAGCACTTCGATGCAAAGGGAAAAACTGGTCAAGTGGCGACTGTTCCGCTTAAGCAACGTAGGACGGTCAATTCTGTGAGGAAAACCACAATTTGTTTGTCTGAAGTCTTCGGAGGAATTCAAAAAACTAACAAGAGAAGACGAATCATTGTGCACCAGAAAAATCCTTGACGAATATTCGTCAATCATTTATCATTCATCAAACTCATTCGCGAAGAGAACGGTCACGCAAAAATTCCACTCTTCGAAATTAATTAAAATAAACGGAGAAAGTGCGACTGTTTGAAGTCGTTATAAGTACCAACTTGTAAGAAAATCAAACAATTTTAGACAAAAAATTTAAGTTTAATATTAAAAAAATTGTGTAATAAACCATTAAGGCAAGGCATCCAAAATATGAAAGGCACACACAGTTAAACAAATGCACAGCTTCATGAGCCATTGTCTCACTCAAGAGAAAGAGTAAGCAGACACTCTTTCTGCAGTGTAAGTTCGCGAAATGCATACTTCGCTATAAATGCAGAAGTAAGCGGTGGAATGAGAGAGATAACGTCAAAAAGACAAAAAACTCTCTCACCCGGCAGTGCTAACAACATCAAAAATAAAGAAAGTGTAAACACAGAGAACTTAGAAAACGCGCATCAAAAAAAGGAACCGACACAAGACAAACAAGTTAAGGCGGTACAGACAGGCATGGATCGCTATATTACAATAAAGCGTAAATCCCTCTCCGCAAAGGCGACACAAACAAAAAAAAATTGCAATACCGAGAATAATGAAAAACCAAGTAAAGTAATAAACGGTTTGCATTACTCTGCGATGAACCCCATCCATCCACTTAAGCAACTGCTACAAATGCACTAAACATTATTGCCCAACCAGTTGGTAGCGGTGGTTTTCACATTGCGCCTCTAAAGAAAGGCAACATACATGAAACCAATATTCAGGCCTACACCGAAAGCACTCAAGTGTATAGGCTTCCTATAGCGGTGCAAAAAATATTTTACTCCTTCTGATCTTTTTGATAACTATACAACCTACATCAGGCCAAAGACGGAATATAACTCCCATATATGGGTAGGTGCTCCAAAATCATCCTTGGAGCTACTTGATCGTGTTCAAAAGAGAGCGATGGTGCTGATAGGTGACAGTAGGGTATCCAACTTCATTGTCTCCCTGGAGCACCAGGAGTGTGGGATGTGTGTCGCTGTGCTATCGCAACTTTCATGGTGTGTGTTCTTCAGACATTCGTGATTTTATTCCTATCGTGAGGATGTTCGGCAGGGATACGCGACTTTCCAGGAATTCACACCAATTTGTTATCGATTGGCTGGTTGACCGCACTATACACTACAGATAGAATTCGTTTTTCGCACGTACTGTCCGTATGTGGAATCGACTTCCGGCAAATGTATTTCCCCCCAATTACGACATCCAGAGATTCAAGACAAATGTCAATTAACATTACTCCATCTTTCCACTCTCCGCTCCCTTACTTTCCACCCACCAACGCAATGCATCGCAGCATGTATAGGGGAAAACCCCTGAGTGTTGGTCAGTTAAACAAACTGCAGGGAACATCAAACTACAAACTACGGAGGTTGTAGGGTTTACAAAGAATTCACACAGAAACTAGAAGAGAAATAGGCCCCCTAGCAAAAAATAGGCCCCCTTAAGATATACGCATGGAATGCAAACGGTGTGAACCAACATAGACACAAACTGACTAGGTAATCTATATCAAAATATTGATAAAAAGCTATTATCGGAAACGCATCTTACAGAAAAATACAACATTCAGAAACGTAATTTTAGATTTTATGGTACACACCACCCTGATGGCAATGCGCATGGTGGCACTGGTATCCTTATACGGAAACAAATGAAAGATGAAATCCCAGAAGGGTTCTCACAAAACTACTTACAAGCGACAACAATTTATATCCAGAGTCGAGGTGATTCTATAACTATTTCGGCAATATATTTTTCCCCGCGTTTAGCGATATCAGATGATATACTAATGAACATTTTCAATGGCCTCGGATGCAACTTTCTTGCTGCTGGTGACTACGACGCCAAACATACGCGGCGGAAAAATGAAAATAACTTTATATCGACTGGTCGACCAACATACTGGCCTACAGACCTTTACAAGAAACCCGACTTAATTTAAGAGCAATTAGCAAATCTAACTTATCTGCTTGTTCTTGTCCCGACATGTCAGACCATTCACCTGTTACATTTCCTTTCCATGCTGTACTCATAGATGAGCCCCTTAGACTCACGTGTCCCAACACAAGCTGGTAGAAATGTACAGGAAGTACATTAGCAGTAATATAGATGCTAATGCAAAAAACGCGACAAGAAACTTGAATACTTCCTCCAACGGTAAAATAGAGCTCCTTGTAAACGAGAAACGTAGGTTTCGCCACAAATGACAGAGAAATAGATCGCGACTAAGAGGTTGCAAAGTGCTCTTAAAAACAAAGACAGTAGACAGCATGCAAACTATATCGCAAGTCTTACTCCTACAGCTTGAACCAAATTCTCATTATGGAAACCTCTAAGAAATAAAAGTATGCTTGTGGATACGCAATTTTCTTTACGCAACGCAAATGGCGACTGGGCTAAATCAGAAGAGGAGAAAGCCAGAGTTTAAGCAAACCATCTGGACCTGGTATTTCGCCCAAATCCTGCAAGTAGTGAATTCCTTCCTTTAGATGAAATCAATCCCGCCACAATTCCATTGTTTACAATTGCTAATGAAGTCATGCATATTATAAAGAAAACCGTAAATTCGGGTAACGCACCCGGAAACGATCTTGTAACGCCTAAAATGATTATAGAACTTCCTTTTCCGTGAAGTTCCTGTCCGAAGTAGCTAATTTAATTTTGATGCATTTCTTGGATTCAAATGATCTTAATGCTAGGAAAGGACGAAATAATCCCATTCACATATACTTAGTACACGCAGAGAAAAGATATGATAGTAGCCACCGCAACAATAATAGTGGTCACCGCAACAATAATATGTTCTCTACAATGAAACCATGTTCGTCGCAACCATAGTATTGTTTTTTGAATTTTATTTTGACAACAGTATGATTGCGGCAATATTAATATTGTTGAAATGTAACAATAGTATTATTGTCAAATTTAGAAATGAAAATATGGTTGTAGTAACCATATAAACATGGTAGGTGTAACAAAAGTACTGTTTAAAATTTACGTTAACAATAATATGATTACGGCAATCATACCGTATGATTGCGACTACGAACATAACAAAACAGGTTTTATAGAGCATATGTATGCATGTGTATGTGCATGTTTTTTTGATATACCAAACAAACACATACACACGATAAAGTAGGTGGTTGTTGTCCATTATAAAAACAACAACAATTGGAAGGTAGTTCGAGGTATTTTTATTGTGTTTTCTTTGTTCGGTAAAATACTGTACTTTCAACTGGTTCTCGTTTATTTAAAATCTGTCATCGCTTAAGTATATAGCCATTGATCATAGTTTAATTACACTCGTTACTTGGGGTCTACGGACGGTAAAGTAGCATTCACCCCTGCTGGCAACTAAAAGTATTTTTGACTGCCGTTGGAAAATATATTTTTGTTTTTTTAATGAATTGTTCAATAAAAACATGGCCTCAAATCTAGCTATGAACTAACTGTAATGAGATTTAAAATAACTTGCTTGATAAAAATCTCTATTTTTGAATAACAACCCAATCCTAATAAACAATTTTGGGTATCATAGTACGGTTGAGTGTGAATCATACTATGGTTGTGGGGATCATAGTATGGTTGAGTGCGAATCATATTATGGTTTTTAGGATCATACTATGGTTGTATGCAAAACATACTATGGTTGTAAGAAACATAATATGGTTGTATGATTGAGTGTGAATCACACTATTGTTGTGAGGATCATAGAATGGCTGTGGAGATCATAGTATGGTTGAGTGTGAATCATACTATGGTTGTGGGGATCATAGTATGGTTATGTGTAAATCATACTATTGTTGTGAGGATTATAATATTGTTGTGCCACAACCATATACCCAACAATAGTATGATCCTCTTCGAATATTGTCATTGCCATACTTTTTTCTGCGTGTAGGGACATAAATACTGTTACACACGTTTTATGCTGTAAAATAAAAAGTACTGAATGTTTTTGGACCAAATATTTTTTAATATATTTATTGATGTATATTGTATCCAAAAAGAATATACTTATTCGAAATGTCAGCCTTTTGCCTTTACACACGCCTTAAGTCGCACTGGCCAATCGTCAATAGTTGCACGTGCTGTGGCAATTTTCCTCGTCTATTGGAAAATTGGCCACAGCTCGGACCAAAGCAGTCTTAAGAGATCCAATGTTGGGGTATATTTTGTGACAAACCTTGTCCTCTAAAACCGTCCACCATTTTTAATCCAATGGGTTCAAATCTGGACTGCCTGAGGGCCATTCTTCAGAGGAAATGACAAATTGTTTCGAAGCCAGGCTGGAAAGTTCATGGCTGGTTTTGGAACAGGGAATTGTTAAGAGGCTTCACAACAGCTTCCAAAACGGATTCTTGGTAAACTTTGGCCGATGTTTTGACTCCTTGTTCACAGAAATGCAGGGCAGTGACCCCATCGTAAGAGACACCCCGCCAAACCGTGACTGAAGCTGGGTGACCGCGCATACACTCTATCATTTTGCTTGTTGAAATTTTACTGAACGGTACATTTTTTTTCATCGGTGAACAAAATTTTTCTGTGCAAGTTATCAGCGTGCTTCACCAAAAGACGTTTGCATTTTCCAATCATATTTTTTTTAAAGCTGCAGTCAATAAATGTCCGGTACTTCGTTTGAAAGTCCCAAATCCCAAGTCTTTTTTAATGATTCGACTCATTGACTTTGCGTGATATTCATCTCACGGGCCATGGTTTTCTGTTTTCGAAGCGGATTTCTGTGAATTCTTCATTTAACGGCTTTAATGGCATGCGGTGTTCGAACAGAGCGTGGACGGCCCGACCTGTGGCGGTCTTTTACATCTCCAGTCTCCTCAAACAGTTTTATGCATCGGTAGACGAACATGCGGCTAATCCCTAGTGGCCGGAGCGTTTTGAAAGTATCGCTTTTTTCATTTCACACTTGAAAAAGGCTATTACAGCGATACGGTTCTCATTATCTGACCACTCCATGATGAAAGTTGAAACAATTTAAAAATCCCGTTACAGACTAACGCTATTGAGGTTAGATTTCAAACCCCATATGACATTAACGGAGTATGTTCAGTTCTACAATTGAAATGGGTGTGTTCAATGTTGTAACAGTATTTATGTCGCTACTAAGTAGACCGATCAGTTTAGTTCCCTGCTTATCCAAACTCTTTGAAAAAGTTCTATCTAAAATGAAACGTTCCTCATGTCAAACAATATAATACCAGGCCTTCAGTTTAGATTCCGGGAAGGTCACAGTAACATTGAACAAGTAAACCGTGTAACCCAAGCATTAGAAAAATCGTTTGAACGGCGCCGTGTTTCTTGTTTTGCTTAAGCTTTTGACAAAGTCTGGCACGGTGGTTTGATCAGCAAAGTTTGTTAATATTTACCGGCGAATACGCATCGTCATGAGTAGAATCATGGCTATCTGACTGGAGGATAAACATCAACGAGAGAAAGTGCACACAGGTAACTTTTACACTGAACTTAAGCACATGCCTGACATTGAAATTAAACAATATTCCTATTTCTCTTTCCCTTAACGTTACATACCTGGGGATCCACCTAGAAAGAGACTAACATGGAGGTAGTCATATAGAAGCCAAGAAGGCTCAGCTGAGGTGTGCCAACTTCATTGCTGCTCAGAGCAAACTCAAAACGAAGTCTTGACTACAAGATTTTGCTATACAATAGTGTAATCAAACCTATCTGGCTATGCGGCGCCCAGCTATGGCGAAAAGCAAGTTCAAGCAACCTTGACAAGATTCAGAGTGTATAACCGAAAACATTGCGGTTTATCACTGGCGCCCATTGGTACAAAAGGAATGAAAACATCCACCGAGATCCGAAAATACCCCTCGTCAAAGATGCTATTCAAGATATAAAAATGATGCACAAACAGAAGCTCGAACGACACAGCAACATATTATCTAGATATTTACTATGTACTCCAAGCACGTCAAGACTTTGGAGAAATGAACGCCAGGTATTCTGATCTATTCCTGCGAATCTCTCGTCGCAGATTATCGCGAACAAACGCGCGCAAATGACTGTGTAGACTCCTCATTTCTACTTCACGAGGTTTTAATGCTCTGACAAGTGATACTTATTGCAGTCAAAACACAAAACGGAAATGTCTAAACCAAATCTGCTCTCAGTTATGTGAAATAAAAAAAAATCGAATAAAATTGACTCTACCAATCAAGAGTTTTATAAAACTAGACAGTTCGATTCTACATTTCGAAGCGTACGGTCGTCTCTTATTAAGTAGCGGATAGTTGTTATTACACTTTTTAAACAAGCAAGATCAAATTTCTATTTTTTTCTAATTGTCGTTGGTTCTTCTTATTGAACTCATTCGTGTGACAATAAACTTTTACCTACAGGGATAGGAATACTGCTATGGCCCCGGGGGCCAAAACAAACTCCTTACAGTTTAAAAAATCAAACATGAAGAGAACAAAATGGTCGCGACCGATTCCTCTAAGTGTGTTTTCTGATTTACCTTCAATGTCTAAAAATCGTTTTAGTGCCCTGGCTGACCTTAACGATATGGAAATGGATCCGGTTTCCAACATAGGTGAAACAAAAATTGTAAAACCTTCTCCAATAGTAGTCGATGGGCAAACCTCCCTAAAGGCAGTACACGAGTTATTAGGAAACGATTCCATATACAAAAAAACATCTATCGGAACAAAGGTGTTTCCCAAAAATACGGAATGCTACGAAAAGTGCAAAAAGCTTCTACTGGAAAAGGAATTTGAATTCCACACCTTTAACTCTACAGAAAATCGTCTTTACACGGTTTTTCTACATGGTTTACCACAAATCAGTATTGAAGATATTAAAATTGATATCTTAAGTTTTAACTTATCACCTGTATCTATAACAGAAATAAATACAAGATTCAGTTCTGCCGAAAATGCTGTGTACAAAGTACAATTCGATAGAAAAAATGTTAACCCAAAGTCACTGGGAAATGTTACTGCATTATGCAATGTAATTGTATCATGGAAAAAATATAAACCAAGAAAAAATGACAATCCAACGCAATGTTGGCGATGTCTGATGTATGGTCATGGTGGTGAACACTTCAATCGTCTCCCAGCATGTATGATGTGTGCCAATCAGCACCACACGAACGATTGCCCACTCATGAAACAAGACAAAACACCTGCTGTATTCTCTTGTTTCAACTGTAAAAAACATGGAAAGGTGCGCACAGATCATTCCGCTAACGATATGAACTGCCCATTACGTTCTCTCTACTTGGAAACCAGAGCCAAAGCAACAAGACAGAAATCGCAAAAGCAAAACCACATTCAACTAAACACATCACGATACGTCAATGCCGATCCCCCAATACACAATTACAATAACATTAACCCACACCTTAAGACTTTATCATATGCCGATTGTGCTAAAGGAAAAAAATGATCTCTTCAGCATTGATGATATCTGCAATATTTTCACAAATGCGTTGAGTGATCTTCAACAATGTGCCACAAAATCACAGCAAATTCAAGTGGTGATGTCAATGGTTAAATACGCTTATGGCCTTCGATAATCTCCTTCATTTAAAAATTCTTCACTGGAATGTTAATGGCCTTACTTACTTTTACTGATTAATTCAATTTGAATGTTTACTTAAGAGAGAAAATATTCATATTGCCTCTGTTAATGAAACACATCTTAACAATATTCATAAAAGTTATTTTAAAAACTACATTATATATATATCGAAATGACAGACAAGATTCCAGAGGTGGAGGTGTCGCTCTCGTGGTCCGCAGATCTATCCAACATAAACTGATGCCCATTGTGAATACTCTAAAAATTGAAAACTTATCCATTGAAATTACTATCAACAATAGGGTAATTATCATTTCTACGGCATATTCACCAAAATATGCATCTAGTTTTGCCAGCGATATTAATAAATTAACCACGGTTTATAGAGAATACATCATTTTTGGAGATTTTAACGCAAAACACTATGCATGGAATTACGTCACCAGCAACACCGCGGGAAATGTGCTGTTTAATCTTCAACAGACATGATTTTTTTTATATACTACCCAAACGCCGCAACTTTTTATCCATACCAGCGAAATAGTAACAATTCAGTTATTGATCTGGCACTTAGTAATAGTACCTTTAACATTAGTTTGAATGTACTTGATTGCGAAATTCCTTCAGACCATAGACCAGATGTTTGTACAATTGAAAACTCGTCTGGTTACGAATTTGACCAGAGCTATTACAATTACAAGTTTACTGACTGGGTTGCTTTTAGAAACATAATATCGGAAAAATAGTCATAAATACTGATACTTATAATTAAAGAACTTCTATCGACATTGAAATTGAAAAGTTTATTCAAATGGTTTTGGAAGCACGAAATAGCTGTACTCCGAAACAATTCTTCTGGTAAAACAAGGCTACCAGCAGATATTATCAAGATTATAAAGACTCGATGAATGCTTAAAAGGAAAAGCCAAAGGACATTCACGGCTTCTGAAGTTAATGTTTATGAACAGTGTTGCAAACTCTTATCTATAATGATCGACAATAAAATCAATACTCACCGAAACGAAAATTGGAATAGAATGCTGTCAAAATTAAAGCCTGGGGACAGATCGTTTTGGAAAATCAGCCGATGTTTAGGAGGAAAGGGCAAAATAAATATTCTATTTTTTATGCAAGGAAACAGAAAAATTATTACAGATAATGAAAAAGCAGAAAAACTTTCTGATTCGTTCTCCGCATCAAGCAGTTTAATGAATTCCTACAAACATTCGATTGATAATATTGTTAATGCCAAAGTTAATCGTTTTAAGTCTACTGATGTTGACCGTTTTAACTTGACTCTTACATCGATAAGCGAAATTAACTCTTTAATTGCATCGCTTAAAGGAACTAAATCAACCGGTCTGGATGACGTCTCCAACGTTTTAATTAAAAATTTGCCACCCAAGGCAGTGCAATTAATAGTAATTATTTTCAAAGCCAAAGTCATCGCGATTTTAAAACCAAACAAGCCAAAGCACAATCCCAATAGTTACAGACCCATTAGTTTATTAAGCAACTTAGGGAAACTGTTTGAAAAAATCATTCAAGTTCGACTTTGTGATTTTGTTGAAAATTCGTCTTTAATAGCAAATGAACAATTTGGCTTCAAAAAACAGCACAGTGCTGTTCACCAAGTAAATCGAATAATAAACATCATCAAAGCTAACAAACGCAGAAAACAATCAACAGGTCTGATAATTTTGGATGTTGAGAAGGCATTTGACACAGTATGGCATAACAAGTTGGTATATAAATTGCTTCAAACTGATATTCCAAGATATCTGTGCGGACTCATTGGAAATTTCCTTGCGGATAGAACATTTGTTGTCGCAGTCAACGGTTCTTTTGCTTCACCTACAAAACACCCAGTATTGTGTTTCCCTACAACAATTCCCCGAAGCGATTACCAAACCGTCAACTAATGCCTTAAATTATAAATGCTTTAAAATTATAAACAACAAGCAATGGAGATACACCACACAACTTCTTTATAACGATACCGGTTATGGCCTAATAGATCACTTCATATTAAAACTAAACAATAAATATTTTGAAAGCAATGAAAATTTTTCTTATCAACTGATAAGGGAATGTAGAGAGTCGGCTTAAGTGCAGCCTCAAATATAAATTACCAAATAAAAAATGATATGTCCTTAATGTGTTATTACTTTAGATAATACAAATGCATACATATATATTTTCTTACGATATCTGAAACCCCTCTTTTAGTCATATAAAGGTTTTCCTATTTTCCCTTTACATAATATTAAAGAATTAGCTATACTCAATACCTGTGCTTATAAGTCTTATTCGTTGTAATATCTATAGATAAAATCTCGAAATTTTAATAATGTACTTATGTTAAAAATAACTTTAATAAAGATGTTATAAATGAATGAATTATAAAACTAGAGTCGCAGCCTAGAGTTTTTTTTTTCAAAAATGTCAAACTAATACAGTTAGTTGACAAACCACTCTGAACTAATTAATGCAAATCTTGCCATGTCAGGATTCTCCATTGAATTTAACTTTAAGATTCGTATACTTATTGTTAGGCTTCTCTGGAGCAGATCCAATAATACCAAATGAAGCATTAATAAATAAAAAAATAAATATTTTATGACTTCTTTAAGAAAATATTTTAATTAGAGTCTACTTACATCGTCTCTTTAAATATAACTTGTAAAATGTAAATTAAAACTCCGTCAAGCAACACTTTTGGACCCCCATCATAAAAGAATAATTTTTTTAAAGGGCCCGCCAAAGAGAAGCTTTTAACGCCGCGTGTTTCTTTACTTGCGGTTGTCTAAAAATTTATGATAATTGGTGTGTCGACTTAAAAAATCTATGCCATAAATTGATTTACATTTTTGAAACTAATTAAAATGGGCTACCGGAAGTTGAAAATCCGTAATAAAGAAACGCCTTATATAAACATTTATCTTTCTTTTTCTTTCCAAATCAATGGAACCCTGTAGTAACTAGTATAACAACTTGGTTTGTTTGTCGTAAGCAAACACAAGGCATTTGACAAAGTACATTACAGATTTTACTATTCAAATTAAACAGAATTGGTTTTAATACTATTTCTTCCTATTTAATTGGATGAGAACAAGTAGTACTGTTTAAAAAGTCTCTTGAGGATTAACATTAAATTTGGTCTCCCACAGCCTGTTTTATTTTTACTATTTATTAACTTATTTACTTATGTTTGCGAACGACGTGAAAATTACCAATAATATTTACTTTCTACAAGGAAGGAACAAGGGAAAGCTTTCTACAAATCAGTGAGCTGTACATGATATAATTCTTACTCACTGACCGGGACCTGCTGTGTATCGCCGGCTCAGAACGGCAAATGCTTTTTATATAGATGTTTATACATGACTTAGAGACTAATCTCTTACTCGTAATGTCGCCGGCATTTTCGGGGTCGAAACCCGCAGCTAACAAATTGTTAGATGTTCTTTCCCGAATACCCGTGCACACTACCATCACACCACGGTGGCACACATGACCCAAACCCCCAATCCCACGGATCCCGGTTCTATATACTGGATTGACCCAAACACTTTTCGGCCAGACGCAGTCCTTTCAACAATATGTGTTTTTTGTTCGTCCATTTTATCGTCGTGGGAGCAGAACTTCCTTAAATGCCTGCTCCGAATATCACTGGTCCAAGTAGGAACCGAACAAAACTCCGGACCTTGAATCATATCGGTTTGTCGGAACCGTTTACACCATCGTGCTACGTCTGTAAAGTGCAATCGTTGCATGGAGTGGGTGTAGTTCAGGAGCTATTCAGGTCTGAATCACATCAGGGAGTATAGCGAAGCGGACTTTCTTGCCTCATGCTGTATCAACGAAGTTGGCAGTGGGTCTCTGGATTTGGCGTTATCATCGCCGTCTTTATTTTCGTCGTCGTAATCATCATCGAACTACAGCATCTTACACCACAGATTGCGGTTGCCACTTCCGACAGTCCACAAATTTTTCAATTTAATTGCAATGGCCTGCGCAACAAAATCAGTGAAGTAATAGAATTTATGAGTCGGAGGAGAAACGTCATGGTCGCTGCGATTCAAGAAACCAAGATGAATGCCACCTGCAGCCTGCTCAGTTGTGAGGGCTACAACGTGCTACGTTAGGATCGTATCCAAAGTGGAGGTGGGGGACTAGCTTTCCTGTTACACCATTCTGTGCAGTTTAAACCTATTTCGACTGAGCTTGACTCCAGAAACCTATACATGGAATGTAGAGTCTGGGACTCTCGAGATAGAGTTGTATAACGCAAACATCCGCCGGTTGGTAGCTGTGCCCCGCGTTTTTTACTCATTTATTATACTCATTTATTTATAACAACATCTTTATTAAAGTTATTTTTAACATAAGTACATTACTAAAATTTCAAGATTTTATCTGTAGATATTACAACGAATAAGTCTTATAATCACAGATATTGAGTATAGATAATTCTTTTATATTATGTAAAGGGAAAATAGGAAAACCTTTATATGACTAAAAGAGGGGTTTCAAATATCGTAAGAAAATATATATGTATGCATTTGTATTATCTAAAGTAATAACACATTACAGACATAACATTTTTTATTTGGTAATTTATATTTGAAGCTGCACTTAAGCCGACTTTCTACATTCCCTTATCAGTTGATAAGAAAAATTTTCATTGTTTTCAAAATATTTATTGTTCAGTTTTAAGGTGAAGTGATCTATTAGGTCATAACCGGTATCGTTATAAAGAAGTTGTGTGGAGTATCTCCATTGCTTGTTGTTTATAATTTTAAGGCATTTGTTCTGGATTATCTGTAGTTTTTTCCGATGAGTTTTTTCAGCTTTACTCCAAATTGGACTGGCGTATGTCGATGTGGGTCTTATGACGCTTTTGTATATTAGGTTTTTATTAATTTTATTAAGTGACGAACGTATGGGCCAAAGAGCTCTCAAAGTTTTTAGGGATTTTTTACAAGTTTCGTCGATGTGCTTTGCGAAATTTATTTTTTGTCCAGATAGACTCCAAGATATTTAACATTATTTGAAATGCGATGGTTCTCATTTTCAAAAGATAGGTGACGATATGGTAACCGCTTCGGGGAAGTGTTGTAGGGAAACACAATACTGTGTGTTTTGTTGGAGGTAATTTAGATTTTCCACTTATAAAAGTATTTTCTGCATGCAGCAAACGCCTTTTCCATTTTCTTAAGAAGCGCTTTTGTGAGTTTGTTTGACGTTATAAGAGCAGAATCGTCTGCATAATATGTACCATTCAAGTAACTAGGCGGAGTAAAATCCGATGTATAGATAGAGTACAAAAGAGAATATAATATCGATCCTTGAGGTAGACCAGTTGTAATTTGTTTAGGTGAAGAAAAAGAACCGTTGACTGCGACAACAAATGTTCTATCCGCAAGGAAATTTCCAATGAGTCCGCACAGATATCTTGGAATATCAGTTTGAAGCAATTTATATACCAACTTGTTATGCCATACTGTGTCAAATGCCTTCTCAACATCCAAAATTATCAGACCTGTTGATTGTTTTCTGCGTTTGTTAGCTTTGATGATGTTTATTATTCGATTTACTCGGTGAACAGCACTGTGCTGTTTTTTGAAGCCAAATTGTTCATTTCCTATTAAAGACGAATTTTCAACAAAATCACAAAGTCGAACTTGAATGATTTTTTCAAACAGTTTCCCTAAGTTGCTTAATAAACTAATGGGTCTGTAACTATTGGGATTGTGCTTTGACTTGTTTGGTTTTAAAATCGCGATGACTTTGGCTTTTTTTAATGTTTCGGAAAATAGTTGATCTGTAAGCAGCTGTTGAAAATAATTACTATTAATTGCACTGCCTTAGGTTGCAAATTTTTAATTAAAACGTTGGAGACGTCATCTAACCGGGTGATTTATTTCCTTTAAGCGATGCAAATAAAGAGTTAATTTCGCTTATCGATGTAAGAGTCAAGTTAAAACGGTCAATGTCAGTAGATATAAAACGATTAACTTTGACATTAACAATATTATCAATCGAATGTTTGTAGGAAGGCGTTAAACTGCTTGTTGCGGAGAACGAATCAGAAAGTTTTTCTGCTTTTTCATTATCTGTAATAATTTTTCTGTTTCCTTGCATAAAAAATGGAATATTAATTTTGCCCTTTCCTCTTAAACTTCGGCTGATTTTCCAAAACGACCTATCCCCAGGCTTTAATTTTGACAGCATTCTATTCCAATTTTCGTGTAGGTGAGTATTGATTGTATTGTCGATCATTATAGATAGGAGATTGCAACACTGTTCATAAACATTAACTTCAGAAGCCGAGAATGTCCTTTGGCTTTTCCTTTTAAGCATTCTTCGAGTCTCTATAAGCTTGATAATATCTGCTGGTAGCCTTGTTTTACCAGAAGAATTGTGTTTCGGAGTACAGCTATTTCGTGCTTCCAAAACCATTTGAATATACTTTTCAATTTCAATGTCGATAGAAGTTCTTTAATTATAAGTATCAGTATTTATGACTATTTTTCCGATATTATGTTTCTAAAAGCAACCCAGTCAGTAAACTTGTAATTGTAATAGCTCTGGTCAAATTCGTAACCAGACGAGTTTTCAATTGTACAAACATCTGGTCTATGGTCTGAAGGAATTTCGCAATCAAGTACATTCAAATTAATGTCAAAGGTACTATTACTAAGTGCCAGATCAATAACTGAATTGTTACGATTTCGCTGGTATGGATAAAAAGTTGGGGCGTTTGGGTAGTATATAAAAAAAATCATGTCTGTTGAAGATTAAACAGCACGTTTCCCGCAGTGTTGCTGGTGACGCAATGTTTGCGTTAAAATCTCCAAAATGATGTATTCTCTATGAACCGTGGTTAATTAATTAATATCGCTGGCAAAACTATATGCGTATTTTGGTGAATATGCCGTAGAAATGATAATTACCCTGTTGTTGATAGTAATTTCAATGGATAAGTTTTCAATTTTTAGAGTATTCACAATGGGCATCAGTTTATGTTTGATAGATCTGCGGACCACCAGAGCGACAACTCCACCTCTGATATCTTGTCATTTTGTCATTTCGATATATAATGTAGTTTTTAAAATAACTTTTATGAATATTGTTAAGATGTGTTTCACTAACAGAGGCAATATGAATATTTTCTCTCTAAAGTAAACATTCAAATTACATTAATCGGGAAAAAGAATTAAGGTCATTAGCATTCCAGTGAAGGATTTTTAAATAAAGGAGATTATCGAAGGTCATTAGGGTGTTTAACCATTGACATCACCACTTGAATTTGTTGTAATTTTGTGGTACATTGTTGAAGATCACTCAACGCATTTGTGAAAATATTGAAGAGATCATCAATGCTGAAGAGATCATTTTTTCCTTTGGTCTTGAGGTGTGGGCTAATGTTGTTGTAATTGCGTATTGGGGGATCGGCATTGACGTATCGTGTTGTGTTTAGTGAATGTGGTTGTGCTTTCGCGAGTTCTGTCTTGTTGTTTTGGCTCTGGTTTCCATGTAGAGAGAATCTGTGCGTTCTTTTCCATGTTTTTTACAGTTGAAACAAGAGAATACAGCAGGTGTTTTGTCTTGTTTCATAAGTGGGCAATCGTTCGTGTGGTGCTGATTGGCACACATCATACATGCTGGGCGACGATTGCAGTGTTCACCTCCATGACCATACATCAGACATAGCCAACATTGCGCTGGATTCTCATTTTGCAGTAAAATTTCCAATTGACTTTGGGTTAAAATTTTTTCTACCGAATTGTACTTTGTACACAGCATTTTCTGCAGAACTGAATCTTGTATTTATTTCTGTTATAGATACAGGTGATAAGTTATAACTTAAGATATCATTTTTAATATCTTCAATACTGATTTGTGGTAAACCATGTAAAAAAACCGTGTAAAGGCGATTTTCTTTAGAGTTAAAGGTGTGGAATTCAAATTCCTTTTCCAGTAGAAGCTTTTTGCACTTTTCGTAGCATTCCGTATTTTTGGAATCGTTTCCTAATAACTCTTGTACTGCCTTTAGGGAGGTTTGCCCATCGACTACTATTGGAGGAGGTTTTACAATTTCAGCTATGTTGGAAACTGGATCCATTTCCATATCATTGAGGTCAGCTAGGGCACTGAAACGATTTTTAGACGTTGATGGTAAATCAGAAAACACACTTAGAGGAATCGGTCGCGACCATTTTGTTCTCTTCATGTTTGATTTATAAACTGTAAGGAGTTTGTTTTGGCCCTCGGTGCCATAGCAGTATTCCTATCCCTGTAGGTAAAAGTTAATTGTCACACGAATGAGTTCAATAAGAAGAACCAACGAAATTAAAAAAAAAAAGAAATTTGATCTTGCTAGTTTAAACAGTGTAATAACAACTGTTCGCTACTTAATAAGAGACGACCGTACGCTTCGAAATGTAGAATCGAACTGTAGAAATCTTTAATGCTCACCAAGAACTGTGACATTCACTCCTCGACAACGACCAGACGGGCATAGCTTTGGCAAAGCAAAATGATATCTCTACGTACTACACAGTGAATAGTTGCCAGACATAACTAAGGCATCGCCTTGTCTGATCAACGACGTCACCTGGCTATCCGTTATCTCGTAGGCATCGGACCATCTTTCCATAATTCTCTCTATATATAAATCTCTTTATAACCTCTGGACTCCGTACATATCTCAATCAAAAAAAATGCTGATTGGAATGCCTTCAGAAAAGTCACCAACCGCAGCTTTAGTATTCTAGCCATTCCGTCGAATGTTCGGGTAGCCGAGAAAAAGTTAGGGCAATCATCAACGCAATAGCCACTCGCCATATCCCTGCGAGCCGAATACCCAAAGTACGACCGAATTTCCCAGCTGAGGCAGCGGGACTCGCAAACGAACGTAATGACATTCGTCGCTTCAACCCTTCTGCCCTAGAATTAGGGATCTCAACTCTGAGATCAGTAGGTTGGTCAACGAATATAAGCGGAACAAATGGCCAGATCACTTGACGCAGTGCAACTTAATTGGTAAGTTGTGAACAACGGTCATATCGCTCTCTAATCCTAAAAGAAAGAATGATCGGTCAGCCGTCACGTTTGGTGATAGAACAGTGACAATGCGCGTATTATTTTAACCGTCATTTAATTGAGCACCAAAGAGTGATAAGGCGAAAATAAGAGTATTGCGTCGTATCCGCGTCGAAGAGGCACCGCCACAATTTAAAGTTGCCAATGTCATCAAAGGCGCTGGGTACAAACGGAATCTCAATACTGTTTTTGAAGCACTTGGCTACACCGGGAGTAGAGTACATGACCAAAGTGCTCAATCTATTGCTAGCCACTCACCTAGTTCCTGATGTCTCGGAAATGGGCAGAGTGGTACCGCTACTGAAGCCAGGCAAAGACGCAAGCCAAAGAGAATCGTACAGGCCGATCTCCTTGCTTTCCCCAGTAGCAAATGCGCTTGAGACACTGCCCCTCCCCAGCCTGATTGAACACCTTCAAGCAACACAGCACAGCAAGTGCTTTACACGCCATCACCACACGTATAATGATTGCACAATTCTGGCTTCAGGACCTAAAGTGGATTACATATGCGAGAAAATAAACTATTACCTCACTGAAATAGCACGCTTTTTCACTGCAAGGACAGCAAAGCACCGCAATGACGTCAACATCCCGGCTACCAACTGCTTTACTCGCCATCACCACGCGTATAAGTCGCGGTCTTAACCAGAGGAAGCCGAACGACAGCATGGTCCTTGTGGTTCTTGACCTTACAATGTCTTCGACACGGTCAATCATGCCACTCTGTTTGAGGACATTGCAGAAACGTAACTTCCGCCCAGTTTGAAACGTTGGATCGTAAACTATATGTGTGAGCTGTCGCCATATGTAGAATTTCAGAAGTCAAAGCCTAGAGGAGAAGTCAGAGTTAAACAGGGAGTTCCACAGGGTGGAGTGATATTCCCGGCTCCGTTTAACCTCTACCTCTCTAAAACTCCTGCACCACCAGACGGCGTTGAAATTATGTCGTAAGCTGGTGATTGCACAATTCTAAGGTCAGGGCTTTATGTGGATAACATATAAGTATAAGAGACGCCTTTTCACTGCGAGGCAGAGGTGCGGTTGTCACTCAACGTGAAAGTCGATGGCATATCGTAGATGGACATATTTTAATGTCGTGAATGAATCAACCCGTATATTCAATTCATGAAAGCATGCAGACGTTTAGTAAATAATTGTAGCTATAAGCCCAAAGGACCTGAAAAGCGGTCCCCTTATCAATGGACATAAACAATAAAATTTTCTCACGAATCTAAAAATGATATTTTACAATTTGGCTGAATTGATGTCCTTGACCCACAGGTGTTGTTTATTGGGTACCGAAAATGAGGTAGGTCAAACATGGTCCACTAACAAGTACTCACACTTGAGTGTTATCATTAATTGAATCATTTTATATAGGTCAGCTTAAGCAGAATACATAAATAAAAAGACACGATAAAGCCCAGCTTGTCAATTTTACAATAAAAATCAGTGATATATTTTCTTACCCGTCTTTCAACTTTCACACCTAAGTTTTCTTCAATTAAATCATAATCATCATCCTCCAACCGATCATCCAAATCGTCATCATCTTCATGTTTTTTACGCTTTTTTGAAGCATTTGACGCATCAGTGTCTTCTCCTTCGCTTCCCTCCTCAATAGGATTATCGTCGATTAAATCCTTTAGTTCTTCTCGAATCCGCTCCTCATCATCTAGGTTAAAAAAGTTAAAATTAAGATTGAAAATACTTTGACTTATTAATATTAAGAGCTAAGCTAAAGTTTGCAAGATTAATACCAAAAGACAACAAAACATTTACTTAAGTAGACCTACACTCATATACTACTTTTATAAAATACGTTTCTCATATTCTTTTCATTCGCGAATTTCTCATTTTTCTGTTTATGCGATGGCATTTGTTAACAAAACACGTCAATTTTGATCAAGTCTATAGAAAAAGTCCTGCTTAACATACTAGATTACATTTACTCGACAACAAGAAAATTACTTTTTGTAGCCGTTTTAGTACATAGCCAGAATAAATAAAGTACTAGCCTCTATTCAGCCTATGTGTTAAAACGGCTTCACAATTTATTTTTTCAATTTTTTTTAAGAATTGCGTACAGCAAAACTTTTTCTTGGGCATGGTTAAAATTGGCATTTTCTGTTTACAAATAACGGTTTGCTATCCAGACTATGTTATCGAGAAATGGGCAGCTCCTGACATGGTATCCTTAGTTCTGTAGGCAGAATATCCCAAAACAATTTTTTTTAATTTTGGTTATTAAGTTAAATTTTATTTTTGGATATGCCTATAGTGAGCAGGAGTAGCTCTTGGCATAGTATCCTTACTTTAGTTTTTTTAAGTGGTTTTAATTTGTAATATTTTACTAAATAAAGGTGGCGGCTGATAATTATCTGTAGCTTATTTACATATATGACATTTCTTGTCAATTCTCCGTTATGGATCGGTCCATAATGTGTGCGACGAGAGAATAAACTGTAAAACATACACTAACCAAATAGCAATAGCAGAAATATTGATTGCGGACATGCACACATATGTTAGATTCAGTCGCAAAATAACTTTCAAGCGTACCAGTTCACTCTTCTTGTTAATTAAATAAAATTATTTTTTATTAAACTTTGTGTATTGTTGTGCTTTAATACTGTTTTGTATTAAGTTAAATTCCCTGAGGATGATCGTCAAGCGATCGAAATCTTGGAGCAGTGTGCAGCCACGAAAACCAATGACACTTTGCCATTTTGTTAAAAACTTGCCTCTTATAAAAATACTTATACAGATACACTAGGTCTCGAGCCGGTTAATCCATGTTCAATGTGTAAAATCAAAAGACCGAAATATAACAAACGAGATAAACATATGAAGGTGCACAGTTGGCACAGCCCACAAAACTCTTTTCACAACACACACGTTGTAAAAGAAATCTATTGATGACTCTGAATGTGGGGTCTATGTACTGGTGACAAGAGTGAATTGTATTTGCATTTGCAATTTTGTGAAGATAACTTGATAGATACAAGAGGTCTCAAGCCGGGTAATCCGTGTTTAATGTGTAAAAGCAAAAGGTAAAAATATATAATAAACAAAATAAATGAAAACCCATCTTTTTATTTTGTACATGACCTTGAGCCAGATTTTCCAGAAAAATATAAATAAATAGAAGACAAGTTTTTAACAAAATGGCAAAGTGACATTGATTTTCGTGGCTGCACACTACTTTTATCATGATTTCGGGTCCGTGACAACCCTCTTCAGAAAGCCTTGCTGCAATTGTTGAAAGTAAAACCGAACTCTATAAGGCCAGGCTCTCCACAAACGAATGAGAACTACTGTTGTAAACCTTACTTTTCAAGTTTTCTTCACACAATTGCCCACGAAAATACAACTCACTCTTGCCAGCTCTAAAGAGACTCCACATCGAGAGCCATCAATAGATTTCTTTTACAACAACGTGTGTGTGTGTTGTAAAAAGAGTTTAGTTGACTATGTCAACTTGTGTGCCGTGCCGTGCATGTAAGTATGTTTTGCTCGTTTGTTTTATTTCGGTCTGTTGCTTTTACACATTGAACAGGGATTAAACCGGCTCAAGACCTCTTGCTTCTATATTTAAATAGAAGACAAGTTTTTAACAAAATGGCAAAGTGACATTGATTTTCGTGGCTGCACACTACTTTTATCATGATTTCGGGTCCGTGACAACCCTCTTCAGAAAGCCTTGCTGCAATTGTTGAAAGTAAAACCGAACTCTATAAGGCCAGGCTCTCCACAAACGAATGAGAACTACTGTTGTAAACCTTACTTTTCAAGTTTTCTTCACACAATTGCCCACGAAAATACAACTCACTCTTGCCAGCTCTAAAGAGACTCCACATCGAGAGCCATCAATAGATTTCTTTTACAACAACGTGTGTGTGTGTTGTAAAAAGAGTTCAGTTGACTATGTCAACGTGTGTGCCGTGCCGTGCATGTAAGTATGTTTAGCTCGATTGTTTTATTTCGGTCTCGTAGAGTGAGTTGTATTTTCGTGGGCAATTGTGTGAAGAAAACTTGAAAAGTAAGGTTTACAACAGTAGTTCTCATTCGTTTGTGGAGAGCCTGGCCTTATAGAGTTCGGTTTTACTTTCAACAATTGCAGCAAGGCTTTCTGAAGAGGGTTGTCACGGACCCGAAATCATGATAAAAGTAGTGTGCAGCCACGAAAATCAATGTCACTTTGCCATTTTGTTAAAAACTTGTCTTCTATTTAAATATAGAAGCAAGAGGTCTTGAGCCGGTTTAATCCCTGTTCAATGTGTAAAAGCAACAGACCGAAATAAAACAAACGAGCTAAACATAAAAATATAAATCTTTTATTTTCTATTTGGTAACACGCGACGAAAATATGTAGTTTGTTTTGAAAATCTTAATTTTGAATGACAAAATTGAATCAACATTCACTGTATGTTTGCTTAAATCCGCTTAATTTCGTTGAAACCCGCTTTACGCATTTTCTTTAGTAACTCTTTCCATAAATCAAAATTGTTTCAAACAAACGTTTTTGGAACGATACTCGTATATACAAGATATTTTTACTAAAAAAAATATTTCCGGAAACTATTTAAATTATGGACTTAGCGGGACTCCTTTCAATCAGGGCTGTCATAGAAACCATGTCGGTTTTGCTAATTGTCGTTTTTGCAAACCAATGTTGGTTTCATTTGGTGTCATGAAACCAAGTTGGTTTTGTCCATTTCGAATGTAATAAAACCAATGTTCGAATCAGCTGTTGCTGATAGTGACAACATTGGTTTCTATGACAGCCCGGAATGCCAATTAAAACATGATTGTTATTGTTATGTACTAAATGTTATGAAAAACTTCGTGTACTGACATCCGGCAAGATTATACTTTGTTGAAAGCTGCCGAATGCAATATATATTGTGTTCCAGGATGAAAAAGTTAATACGGTTTTAATTTTTACTACAATTTTAGCTTTAAAGTACCATGATACAACCGCGACTCATAGTATAATATAGATTTTTCGCATTTGTAGTAAGTAACTTTACTTTTCAACTAACAGCTGTGTTCCAACGTTTTGAAAATAGGTTTGGCATTACTAATTGGCTTATTCGATTTGGTTGCAATTTTACTTTGACTTAGCTTAGGTCGCGACGACAAGCGCAATGAAACCAACCGAAGCTTAGTTTTGGGTTCAAAGTTTGTCAGACTTCGAATGCTTTACAAGTTACATGTTATAAACTAAATTTTCTTTATTTTGTACACGTGTAACGTGCTTATAGAGATATACAAGTATTAAATGCCTTGTTGCGGTTAACTCAAGTCAATTTACTGTTATACACAAATTTAAAACAAACATGATTTGTTTTGCGTATAAACAAATATTTGAAATTATTTTTTTTATTCAAATACTTAGTAGGGACATAAATACTGTTACACGCGTTTTAGGCTGTAAAATAAAAAGTACTGAATGTTTTTGGACCAAATATTTTTTAATATATTTATTGATGTATATTGTATACAAAAAGTATCTACTTATTCCAAATGTCCTCCTTATGCCATTACACACGCCTTAAGTCGCACTGGCCAATCGTCAATAGCTGCACGAACCTCGTCCATAGGAAAATTGGCCACAGCTTGAACCAAAGCAGTCTTAAGAGATCCAATGTTAGGGTATCTTTTGTGACAAACCTTGTCCTCTAAAACCGTCCACAAATTGTAATCCAATGAGTTCAAATCTGGACTGCTTGAGGGCCATTCTTCAGAGGAAATGAACGCTGAACGGTAAACATTTTTTCATCGGTGAACAAAATTTTTCTGTGCAAGTTATGAGCGTGCTTCACCAAAAGACGTTTGCATTTTTCAATCCTATTTTTTTCAAGCTGTAGTCAATAAATGTCCAGACGTCGCACTGTGGCTGAAATTTTGATTTCGTTGGCCAAAAATTAAAATTTTTTTGCCACCGATTTTTGAAATTTTTACGCCTTTTTGCAGCTTATATATCCAGATTAAGGTAGCCAAAAATTAGTTAAATTATTTCTACTTGTGGGCGTGGCATGCTGTCAAGCTCAACTGTTTTTTTAATTTCAAAAAAGGAGTTTTTGTTTTTTTTTTATCAAAAAATAAATGGTTACTACTCGCAAGCTATCATCGATAATGGCCTGCGGTCTTTTTTATGATGTTGGTAGGACTATAGTCTTTAGTTGTTGTAAGTGGTCATAGCTCTAGCGTTTAATATTGGGGACATTATGACATATTTATGAAACTACTATATTTTTCTCAAATTTAAACTTTAGTGGAATACAACTTCTAGGGAACAAAAGGGAACATGAAACGTGTACCACCCGGAGAAACGTGAAAGTGTCTCTTTAACCCTATATATACTTTTGTACCCCCGACGACCCGCGGGTAGAACACTTTTTCATTTTAATGAAATTACTCTAAAAAAATCAAATTACGATAATTGAAAGAGCCCTATAAGTACTCGTGTACAATGGTGTATTAAATATGTGCTCTAGGTATTTTATAGCTTATAATGAAATTATTAAATATAATACCTGCGAAAGGGTTTTATGGCATTGTTTTGATCAGCAAAAAATAAGTCTTAAAATTATCACAATAGGTTCTACAGTAGACATATGATCTCTTTCTAAATCTACCTGTTATCAAATTTAAGGGTCAACCAAATTCATAAACAATTTTATAAGTTATCAATATTCGCAACATTAAACCACTAAAGATAAAAACAACCCCATATTGGTGAGATATAATTAGTGTTACCTGATATTAAGGTCTAGGTAACAAGTGCAGTTTTGTTCAATTTAAGTACTACCTGCTATGAAATTAAAGATCAATGTGTGAATATCACATATCTAAAAATCTATACAATTACCGATTCGATAAGTGTTTACTCAGTAATATGTTAATCCTTTAACAGACGAATATTCGCAAGTGATAAAACATAACAGAGACAAATAAAAATATTCAGAAAAATATGGTGAGCTTCAGTTATACGAGGGCGGTTCGGAAACTTCTTAGCCTAGCACAAAAAGCGCGGTATAAACAGAAAAAAGTAAAGTACAAGCATTGAAGATGAACCACGTAGTGGACGTCCAAAAGCAGCAACAACAACAGAAATTGTAGCCAAAGTGCATGATATGGTATTTAATAATAAACGAATAAAAGTGCGTGAAATAGCTAATATCATGGGCATCTCAAATGATCGAGTCCATTTAATTTTGCATGAAGAACTACAGATAAAAAAGCTTTCTGCAAGATGGGTGCCGGAGTCGACCAAAAACGCATAAGAATGAACATTTTTCAAGCTTGTTTGGATCGTTTTCAGCGAAATAAAATGGATTTTAAGCGTCGTTTCATAACTGTTGATGAGACATGGATCCACCAATGTACTCCAGGGACAAAAGAACAATCCAAACAATGGACTGAAGCTGGAGGAAGTGCCCCAAAGAAGGCAAAAACAATTCAATCGCCTGGTAAGGTTATGGCAACGGTTTTTTGGGACTTCAATGGTATTTTATTGATTGACTATCTGCAAAAGGACAAAACAATAAATTCAGAGTACTATTGCAACCTTTTAGATCAATTAAATGTACAAATTCGAGAAAAACGTCCTGGCTTACAACACAAAAAAATAAATTTTCATCAAGACAACGCACCAGCGCACAAGAGTGTTTTAACAATGACTAAAATCGACGAATTAAAGTACGAGTTGCTTGACCACCCACCTTATTCTCCTGATTTAGCTCCCTGTGACTTTTACTGTTCCCAAATCTAAAAAAAATATTTGCTGGCAAGCGTTTTACCTCAAATGAAGATGCAATTACAGTTGTAAACCACTATTTTGAAGACCTTGAGGAAAACTATTTTAATCAAGGGATAGAATTGCTAGATAAGCGTTGGACTAAGTGTATTGAAGTTTCAGGAGTTTATATTGAATAATAAAAATATTTTTGAAAAACTTACTATTCTCTTTCATTGATACGCTAAGAACTTTCCGAACCGCCCTCGTAAAGAACTGGTCGAAAAGTATTTTAGAAACAAAAACCAGGAAGATGTCCTTAGTTACGTTAAAATAAAATTAAACTTTAATTCGAGTAGTACCGAAATACAAGCATAAATATCTAATTTCGTCAAAGCACTAAAAACGCTACAAAGAAGTTACCTACAGTAAACAAAAGTTTTATATAAAAAGTGCAAACTGGTTAGAAGGCCAACTTACTGTTGCTGCAGAAACAGCAAAGCAAGATAGGCTGGAAGACCACGCAAATCACGTGACAACTTCTGCGATAGATCTAAGAGGCGGAAACTTAACGATGAAATTGGTTGTACAAATATAAACGAATCTTTCCTACATCAATTATGATATACCAACTCCGAGCGATGCAAAACAGTTCACAAATGAAGAGGCATTAGCATTATTTCTGGATTTGAGGTTAACAAAACAGCAATATATTCAGCTCATATTGCGTGCGATTGAAAGGGGCTCAAATTTATATTCAGCATATCATCACATAACCGCTGCTAAAATGGACTGTTTGCCATCAAAGGACTCTATTACAATCACACCAATTTCGGCAGAGGTACAACTACACACAGCCGAACGCTTGCTACAATCATTGTCAGGAAATGAGTTAAAGAAATATGGAAACACAAAGTTAATTCTTTTTTGTAAATGGGGATGTGATGGTTCTTCGGGACAAAAACAATACAAACAAGTTGTATGTGAAAATATTTCGGACTCAGATATGTTCATGGTATCATTTGTACCATTGTGATTGAAAAAGATTTTGGAAGATTCAGAGCCTTCGACTAGTAGAACGCAAACAATGGATATTTGGAAAAATGAGACACCATCTTCTACGAAATACTGCAGGCCAATCAGATTTGAATTTAAAAAAGAAACTCATGGTGCCATTAAAGAAGAAGTTAGTGATATCAAGGCCCAAATTGCAACAGTACAGCCATTACAATTACAGTTAGATGGGCAGCAAATTGAAGTGAGCTACCAATTAGTGCTAACAATGATAGATGGAAAAGTAGGTCAGGCTTTGACTAACACGAAGGCTGCATCCAGCTGCATTATATGCCAAGCAACATCAACCAAATTAAATCAAGTCCCGAAAAAATCATTAGTTAATACCGATGCATATGATTTTGGATAACCACCACTACATGCAAGAATACGACTTATAGAACACATACTAAAAATCAGTTATGATTTGAATTTCGGGTCTTCAGGATCAACAAGAAACAACGAAACCAACAAAGATTTAAGAAGTTCAAAAAAGAAACATGTTCAAGATGAATATCGGATCGGATTGATTATAGATCAGCCAAAACAAGGGACAGACAATACAAATGATGGCAATAAAGCAAGAAGAACAAATAGAAGAACAAATGAAATAACAGAAGTGAAATTAAGCCTTATTTTCACATTTAAAATAATCCCGATGTTGCGTGCAATGACGAAATTGACTCTAGAAAATTTGGAGATTATGCAAAGGAAACTGCAAAAATACTGCAAGGATTACAGATTTTATAGAGAGCACAATACTAGAAAAATTTCACGAAATTCCACAAATGAAGATCTATTTAATATACTATTCGCAACGTCAGATCCGTTCATCTCCAGTATTCGCAATCAATGGAAAGTGGAACATCGGGATTTAGATGAAGAAGCCAAAAAACTACTAAAGAACAGAAATAGCACAGAACAAAATATGGAATATTTGCAATCAATATTTGAGTCAAATGAATAATAATTATATGCCTTTTATTGTTATTTAAGTACGAAAAACATAGTAGAACATTGTTACAAATGCTATTAAAATCTATTGCAGTTTTTATTTTAAAAATGTTTTTTTTTTTAAATTATATGTAAGGTTTTTGTAAATTTGTCCTTCTCTAGCTAAACTTATATGTATCCTTATACTATAGTTAACACTTAAATCATAAATAATGATTAAGAAGAAAATGTTAATTTGTACCTCAACTCTTTAATACGTATGTTAATAACTAGACCAATCTACACGCTATTAATTTAATGAATTGAAATTATCAAATTTGACAGCAAAAAATAATAAATTTTTCTGTAGTAATAGCAAGATTTTAGATAATATTATTAACGTTTTTTTTAAGTGTAAATATTCTTTGAGTGTAAACAAATTTGCAAATTTGACGGCAATTTTTTTTTATTTTTTTTTGTAATAATAGCAAAATCTCCAGTTGATTTTACTATTTATTTTGAAAATTTTTTGAGTGTAACATTAAAAAAATTCCATTATTACAAAAAATATTTATAATTATTATTAAAATCCAAATATTAAATTTTTTAATAAATAAAAAAATAATTAACCCATATTTCACTCTAAAAGTTAAAAAAAAAATCAAATGTTTAACTTTGACCTAGAATTCCTTAAAAAGTCCTCAATCAATTTTAATGTAATTAAAACTGAGTCAAGCTGAACGGAATATCTATCCATTAAAAAAAAAATAACTTAAATATTTAGATCGGTTCAAAAGTTACAGCCACTGTGCGTCGTTTGAAGGTCCCAAATCCCAAGTCTTTTTTAATGATTCGACTCATGGACTTTTACGTAATATTCATCTCACTGGCCATGATTTTCTGTTTTCGGAGTGGATTTCTGTGAATTCTTGAGTTAACGGTTTGATGACATGCGGTGTTCGAACAGAGCATGGGCGGCCCGACAGGTGGCGGTCTTTTACATCTCCAGTCTCCTCAAACAGTTTTGTGCATCGGTAGACGAACATGCGGCTAATCACTAGTGGCCGGAGCGTTTTGAAAATATCTTTTTTTTTATTTCACACTTAAAAAGCGCTATTACAGCGATACGGTTCTCATTATCTGACCACTCCATGAAGAAAGTTGAAACAATTTTAAAATCCCGTTACAGACTAACTCTATTGAGGTTAGCTTTCAAAATGTTCAGTTCTACTATTGAAATCGGTGTGTTCAATGTTGTAACAGTATTTTAAGAACATTAAGAGCAGTTCGCTCACATGAAGAACAGTAATCGCAAAAAATGAATCATAAATGCTTAAGTGAAACAAAAGAACATTATTTTCCAAGGAAATGAAAAATTGTGTCTGCATTTGTGTGTAGGGTGCAAGACGTTGGTAAAAAAATATTTTCATTACAATCCTTTATAATGGAGGTGCGACACATTTTCACATGAAAACTTTTCATGCGAAAGTACAGAATAAACCTAAAGAGTAAACCACATTCCTAGTTGGCGAGTTTTTAAATACTTTTCTGTCTGAACTACAATCTCTCTAATCTTTTCAAAATGTCGACGTAATTTTGTTGGTCTGCTTCTTATAACTTCAAAAAATATGTTCAACGTAAATATAAACTGCAGCTACTATAGTTATTTTATTTTAAAAATCATTATTTTTTTTCTCATTTTTTATTAAATACGGATGCAAAATTTAATTTGTTTACGATCACGCCAGTAAACCCAGGTTAAACACTGGGTAAGTACATCTAAATTTTTTCCGGCGGGTTGCCATCTCCTTAATCCCGGCGACTTTAGTAAGAGATTTATCTCTAAAAACTACTCTTTAAAATGCATTAGACGTTCGGAGCCGAAGTTAAAAATTGGGTCCCGGTCAGTGAGTATAAAAATTGTATCGTGCACAGATGACTGATTTGAGAGAAGTTTTCCCTTGATGTTTAATGGGATGTTGTGGGACAAATATATTTATATTGAGAATTTTAACTGCAGAGAAACTAAACGACGGATGTGTTTTTTAATGGCCTCTTAAACTTTCAAAAAAGCTAGGAAAAAAACAATTTTTTACTGATCCTTTAAACGATAGAAAATCTAAAAGGTGTCGTTTAGAACTTTGTTCCTGAGTAGCTGAAAACTGTTTAGAAGCAACACTGTGATAAAGTGAAGTTAACTACACAAATCTCAATAAAACATCAATACGAAAATAAAACAAGAATAATAATAAGAAAACAAAATAAAACAAAAACAAGCACTATACATTTTCTCTCGATATGTCAACATCACCAGTGATAGCAACAATTAAAACACTGTTGGCGTCAAAACGCTTGAGAGAAAGCCTATGCTACGGCAAAGAGGGATCAGGGAAAACTCCGCGTCTCTCTAATAATGACTCTCCCGACCATATTGTTCAGTTAATTGATAGACGATTCGACAAACAAACCGAACTTATCAAAAAACTTATACATCAGAGTGAGTCCCGTCATGTAATTGTTATTGATAAGAGTAGGATGACTTCAAAAGATAATTTGCTAAGATCAATGAACGCATTATAAACCTGTCAGATCGCGTTATAAATCTTAAAACATTTGCGGACAAAATTAATCTAATGCAAAGCGATTTAGACTTATTAAAAATGAAATAGAAATATATATTGCTACTCCTACTGAGAAATCTATATACCGTATAAATAATTCAAGAATTAACCAAAACTCGTCCGATACGAAATTTATGGTAAACTTAAATACACCATTTGACAAAAACTTTGTCCGTAAAAACATTGCTATGTTTCGCAAGTCAAATAAGTCAAACTTACTGTTCAAACACATCGGTTTTGACTCTGAAAATAGGTTGTACGTCAACGAAAATCGTATGTCCTATAATTATAGGATATTTCAAAATGCACAGAAACTAAAAAAAACAAAAACACCTAGATACAGTTTTTACTTTGCGTAGCATCGTTTATGTAAAGCTTAACCCAATTGAGCCGCCTTCTGTAAAAAGACAGACCAGCTTACACAGCTTTTTCGGAACAACGCTGAGCATCTGCTGCTTTACAACAATACGTTCTAGACAATCCGCAATCGCAACTTTTACATATTATTTGCTTATTAATACAGTATTTTTTTTTTTTGCCAACTTGTACACAGAATATTTAAAAATTAATTATCTTTTAATCGTCGTTGTATATCAATTTTGTGTTGTTCACATTGCTTATCTACACATTTATTAATTGTGATAAATAAAAACAACTACAGTTCCAGAGACAACTTAAAAACTATGATACAATTTCTGAGTAACCAAAAGAAAAATTTTTAAATTGTGCACTTAATGCCCAAAGCCAGAATAATAAAATGATGAATTTTGCTACACGTGTATAAACTCTGACGTTGACGCGTTTTGCGTCTCTAAATCTTGGTTTCAAACGGCTACAAATGATTGTTTCTACAACGTTTTATCTAACCAAGTCTTTTGAGCAGATAGACACAATAATCGCGGTGTGGCAATATATGCCAAATCTGGCTATAACTGCTTCATTAAATCTTAATCAACACAGAATCGTGAGATGGAGTACATATTTATAGAACTGACATGTTGTAACAAACGAATGCTTATCGGATGTGTTTATAGGCCTAACTGTAATACTGACTTTAATATGTTAATATCTAACATTGAAAACCTCTCGCTTGACCTTAATGACATTGTTATCGCCGGCGACTTTCACAGTAACTTACTGGCTGAAAGTAACCTGAAAAATGCTATGCTAATTCTCGGCCTAATATTCTTACCATCTAATCTAATATTTCCGCCATTTCACGATAACATATTCTGCTTAACTGGACGTCTTCTTCGTTTGCGATGTCAGAAATTTTGCTCTCTGATCAGCTCCCAGCTCCCGGTTCTTCTGAACATGACCTTATAATTATTACTTATGATTTAAATCTAACGCTAGAAAATGCATCTATAAAATATTATGACTAAAAATATTAATTAGATCTTGCTAGCCCAACTAATTGACGAAAAATCTTGGAATGTAATATAAACACTTGACTCTGGAGACGATCAGCTAAATTTTCTTTTAAGCAACATCAGTGCAATAACTGTGTACCAGAAGAAACGAAAGTCGTTAGAAATAAGCAACTGCCATTTTAGAAACAAAGCGACTAATTGATCAAAGAAATCTTGCATTTAAACGATGGAAGCGATTAAAGACACGTGCGCCCCACGAAACGTTCATAACAGACCAAAGAGCCGTTGTGAAGAAAACAAAATCTGCAAAGTATTCCTAATTTTAACTAAAATTCAGATCAGCTGTCGACAGCAAAAGAAATGCGAAATATTGGAATTTACAAAAATCGGTAGATACACAACAATCAAACATTAACGTCAATGAATTGAACGAATGCTTTGTACATGTAAACGTAGCTCACCCTTCTGATAACAGATATGAAATTATATGTACTGTACCCATAGAAAATTGCTTCTATTTTCGCTGCGTAGACTAAGCCGAAGTGCTTCAGAGTATTATCTAGATAAAATCTAATGCAGTGGCCACTGATGGACTCAACCCAAAATTGTTTTTTTTAATGCTGTACTCGCCAAGTCGATTTTTCCCAATGAATGGAAAATGGCAAAAATTACGAGGCATGCTGAGAACCTTGAGGGCAGTTTGAACTTCTACTACGATTCATATTAGAATGCTGTTAGAAAAATCGTACATTACTTACATTCCCACACTTCTATACGGATCAGAAATTTTTGCAAAGTGTTACTCTGATGATAGACGAAAGCTAAACGTGGCTTATAACGATACCACAAGATATGTTTTCAATAAAAAGGGATACGACAGAATGTCTCTGTTTTTGTATAAAATACGAGTATTTAACGTATCTTTTGATAACTGTCTAAGAATTAGATGTCTAGCAGAAATTCATAAAATCATTTACAGCAAAGAATCTGAGTATCTGTTTAACCGCCTTACATTCGCTCGATCCTACAGAGAATTAAACCTTATCAATTCAAGAATTAAGGTTCTCACTTCAGGAAGACAATTGTAAGTACTACTCGTCTCTGGAGTAATCTTCCACCGAAACTTCAAGTCATAAGCAATGGAACAAATTTTATTACATAAATAAATAAATATATTGTTAGTAATTAGTTTTAAAATTAATTTTGCCTAATTTTATTTTATTTATAATATTATATGATGTTACCAAATGTTTTATCTTACACGCAAAGAAAAAATATGGTTTCTATAAGGTCGCGGCAATAAAAATATGTTCGTCCCAACCATTGCCGCAATATTAATATTGTTGAAATGTAACAATAGTATAATTGCCAAATTTAAATATGAAAATATGGTTGTAGCACCAATATAAGTTTGGTTGGTGCGACAAAAGTACTGTTTTTTTGGGTTTTATGTCAACAATAACATAATAACGGCAATCATACTGTATGATTGTAGTTTCTCTTCACTTGAATATGCTTTTTAGAATAATGTTATTGTTACGGATCTTATGCAACAATAGTACTTTTTATTAGAAATTAAAATTTTTCAAACAAACACGTTTTTTGAACTGTTTTTTCTACTGTCTAATAAATCACTCCTATTACGGTATTTTGAATTTAATGTATTTTTGAATAATTTTTATAATTCAAATCTCTTGTTGACAACTTATCCCAATTCTAATAAATAGTATTGGGGATCATATTATAATTGCGTGTGATCATACTATGGTTGTAGGAATCATAACATGGTTGCATGTGAATCATACTATGGGATCATGGTTGCATGAGGATCATACTACGGTTGTATGTGAAACATACTATTGTTGTGAGGATCATAGTATGGTTGTGGATATCATAGTATGGTTGAGTGAAAATCATACCTTGTTTGTTGCTTCATAATATAGTTATGTGTAAATTATACTATTGTTGTGAGAATCATAGTTTGGTTGTATTTGAATTATTCTATTGTTGTGAGGATCATAATATTGTTGTACCACAACCAAATACCCAACAACTGTATGATCCTCTTCGAATATTGTCACCACAGCCATACTTTTTTTTTCTGCGTGTAGTTTAGCTGCGGATTTTATGTCCTCAGGAATATTTTGGCTAAAAATTAATTTTATCAAAGAACATGCAATATTTCATACGTCATATATCGAAACCCAATTTAAACTTTGTTTTTCTCTCTGCAGCATAATTGTAGCTATAGACTAGGAGAGAAAGGGTGTTAAACATATTAAAGCGGGAAAGCTCCATCAAGTGCTTCAAAACTTCTAAAATGTAGACAAATTTAAATTATTTCTATCATTTTCAACACTTCAGTTATAATAACCCTTACTACAACCATCTTATGCCCTATACACATATACTAACAAAACTCTGTTTCTTGAAATTTCGTGTATTTGTATGGGAATTCACATACGAAATTAGCAAAAATTTTAAATTAGGTTGAAGTGCTTTTGCCATTTAACTTTTGTCCTTTTTCGAAAAAGTACTTTTAGCAGAATCAGATAGTACATAACTAAAAGTCCCTGTTGTGTTCATTAACGTCTAGAATGGCTACAGATTCAAGAATCATGAATAGAATGCGTCCATAGATATTCCGGAGTGAGAAGAGTCGGCTTAGCTGGGCAGCTAAACAGGTGCCATCATGCGGACCAGTTCCGCAGGTGTTCTGTGTTGTGTCGTCAATCAGGGGCCAATAGAAATTCTGACGGCTGCACCATCCCGATCTTAGATGATTCTTGTTTGTCTGGCGTCAAGGCAATTCTTTTTTGTCTGGCGTCAAGACAATTCTTGTTTGTATGGCGTTCTTTTGCTACACCGAGGATAGCCTTCACACAGTATTGGTAATTCCAAAAAAATAACTTTTCTCAACACGCGTTGACAGCTGAAATTCTGTTTCAGCGCATTTGACGCCAAAGACACAAGCTGACTGATTTTTAGACGACCAGTCGCCGCCTACTATTTTTCATCGACCCCCGTCGTCGATAATTTTTTTACAAGTATGTTTTTTTTGTACACGCATATAAATATATGAAAAGGGAATATTATCCCTTTCTTAAGGGACCTTTAGTCCCCTAAAGGAAAACTTTTTCCCCTGTTCCGATTTCGTCAATTTACATTCCTTAACAGCTAATGACCATGAGCCCCCATCGTACACAATTTTAGAAACCTACGTTGATTTGTTTGACCTCTACGGAAATGACTAGCTCGCCTTAGACTTTTACGGAATGACAAATTTAGTTTACGATTTACTCTTCAGTAGAGGATTTCAATATGGACTTTTACGCTATAATAAATATGATCACAATTAAATGGGTGTTTTACAGCGGTTATATGTAAAATCGGGTGGGATCTTTGAACTGGGGCTATAACAAAATTTGGACCGAAAACACACAGATTTTATCCAAGTTGGGGCTGATCGATCGTTATAAAAATTTACGGAATTTCATCAAGTTTAGACGATTTAGTCGACAACGCTCGACTTAAGATTTTTTACTAGTTTTTTCTGTGAATTTTCGTAAGAAACTTCAATATTTAATTATAAAATATAAATGGTCATAAAATATGTCAACTAAATTTTGGTCCTTATTTTATGAAAGAGTTAATTACTCGCCAAGCTAATAAGATCAGGTTTGTTGTTGTTTGTCATAGAGGGAAGAAAAAGTAAGTCAGTGAAGTTAAGGCAAACACATCACGTTCTGTTAGACCAAAATTTGGTATTTAAGAAGGCCTTCTTTCCAAATGAAAAATTATCCCCCACACATTTTTATGTCGCTTCTCGAAAAAGTCCTGATAAAACGCCTTGTGATAAATCATCTATTTATTTGTTGGCGCATTTTTGAGGAAGTCCGTGAAGGCCTTCATATTTTCAATGAGTAAGATCCAAAAATCATTACTGGCTCATATCTTGTAAAAGGCATGCTACCATGCCTGGTGAATGAAGGCAGCCGGGAGGTGTTCGTCACAGTGATGGACAGTGAAGATATGACGTTGACACAGAATTTTGTTCGGTAGGCCAGTACGGAGCATATCGGAGTAGCAACCAGAAGGTCGTAGATTCGAACTCCAGTGGAGGCAAATAAAAAAAATTAAATATATCTAAAAAATTAAGCTATTTAAAATTAATTTATCAGTTACATTTTTTATATGCATTCTGAAAGACTCTTTTTAACAGGCCTTCCAATAGAAAGGAACGTAAAAGACTTTGCTCTGCAATCTAAGTCTGTGTTAATTTGAAATGAAGGTAGTATGCCTCTTTAAATCTTTAATCATCTTTAAATCATCTTGGTCTGCTGTGTGGTAACCTTTTCTTATGTAATAGACACTGGGAAACCTTTTGTGGTTCCCACTGCTATTTTCTTCGCATAACCTATCTGTTTGCACAACACCTGTTGACAAAAAACAACCAAAAGTCGTCTTTACACCAAATTGGCGATTTTAACCTTTTATTGTCGATATGTTAACATGGTACGAACATCTCTGGCGATTCTGAATAATTCTACACGAAGAGAAAAAACATGGTTACTACATGGTCACGGCAATAATAATATGTTATCCGCAATAAAAGTATGTTCGTCGCAACCATAGCATTTTTAACTGAATTTAGTTTTGACAATAGTATAATTGCTGCAATATTAATATTGTTGAAATGTAACTATAGTATTGTTGCCAAATTTAAAAAATATGGTTTTAGCAACAATATAAATATGGTTGGTGCGACAAAAGTATTGTGTTTTTCGTTTTATGTTAACAATAATATGCTTACGGCAATCATACTGTATGATTGTAATTTTTCTTCATTTAAATATGCTTTTAAGAACAAATGTTATTGGTACAGATCTAATGCTATAATAGTGCTTTTTTATCGACATTAAAATTTTTTAAACGAGCTGCTTTGGTTTTTTTGACTGAAATATTTTTAATAAAAACGCTTACGTTTATTTAAACTTATTTTTTCTACTGTGAAATAAATCACTCCTATTATTTTGAATTTAATTTTTATTTTTGAATAATTTTAATAATTCAAATCTATTGTAATAATTCAAATCTATGATCCTAATAAATTATATTGGGGATCATAGTATAATTGTGTGTGACCATACTATGGTTGTAGGGATCATAACATGGTTGCGTGTGAATTATACTATGGTTGTGAGGATCATACTAAGGTTGTATGTGAAACATACTATGGTTGTTAGGATCATACTACGGTTGTGGAGATCATAGTATGGTTGAGTGTGAATCATACTATGGTTGTGGGGATCATAGTATGGCTATGTGTGAATAATACTATTGTTGTGAGGATCATAGTATGGTTGAGGATCATAATATTGTTGTACCACAACCATATACCCAACAATAGTATTATCCTCTTCGAATATTATCACCACAACCATACTTTTTTTCTGCGTGTATGTACTGATTGACATTTTGAGTGATATCAAAGACCCCCCCCCCCCCTAACAGTTTACAAAAAGTTCATTCCTAATTCCTTTCTGAACTAAAGAGCCAACTCATTCGGATCGCTTTAGTGGATAATCACATTCGTGAAAAGTTAATCATCACTTACAAGTTTGCCACAACATAAGCAGATAATACTTATATTTCTTGTAGAGTTCGAACATGAGTAATCTCGCCTTTAACTTGATACTGCAATTTATTCAGAAACACATTTCCGACATACGGAATACAACTCATCAGAAAATTAATTTGGAGTTGCACTGGGTCGACAGCAATACAGGAACGCCAAATCCGACACAAAAACTCTTCGGTCCGGGGCAGTCACGTCAACAATGTGTTATTTGTTTGTCCATTTTTTCGTCGTGGAAGCAGTATTTCCCGGAATGCCTGTTCCGAATATTACTGGTCCGAGCAGGGATCGAACAAAACCCTGGACATTGGATCTGTCAGGTTTGTCGGAACCGTATACACCATCGTGGGACGTCTATAATGTGTAATAATTGCATGGAGTGGGTTCACTTCAGGAACTATTCAGGTCTGAACCACATCTGGAAGTATAGCGAAACTGACTTTGTTTTCTCGTGCTGTTTCAACGAAGTTCGCATTAGGTCTCTGGATTTGGTGCCATCATCGTCGTCTTTGCTTTTGGCGTCGTCATCGAACTATTAGACTCCCCCGAAGTCTCCCTCGCAACAGCATCAACATGTACAGCATGTACATGCAGCTTGGTGTTGCCACCCCTGACAGTGTATCAATTTTGCAATAGCCGAAGGAACAAAATCCGTGAAGTAATAGAATTTATGAGTCGGAAAAACATCATAATCGCTGCGATCCAAGAAACTAAGCTGAACGCCACCTGCAGCTTTCTCAGTTGTGACGGATACAACGTGTTACGTAAGGATCTCACCAGAAGTGGAGGTGGGGGACTTGCTTTCCTGTTACACCATTCTGTGCAGTAAAGACCAATATCCTGTCTGAGATTGACCCTGGAGATCCATACATGGAATGTATGGGGGAAGCAGTTAAGTCGGGAACTGCCCAAAAATAGTTGTACAACGTATGCATCCCGACGGTGTAGATGTGCCCCGCGTTATTTACCAGACATTGAAATCATTTACAAGGCATAAACCGCTTGATACTAGGAGACTTCAATGCTCGCCACGAACTGTGGCATTCTCTCCTAGACAACGACCATAGAGGCATAGCTTTGGTGGAGCAAATTGATAGCTCTGCGATACGCACAGTGAATTAGGACGCCCCCACGCGGATTATGGGCGATCGCCACTGCTCCCAGACGTAACTAGGGCATCGCTTGGCCAGATCAAAGACGGCGCCGTGCAACCGGTCATCTCGTTGCGATCGGACCACCTTTCCATATTTCACTCCATCAACAGACCATCCGACTTTATAATATCCGACCGCCGTACGTATCTCAATCAAAAAATTGGGAGAGAAGCCACCAACAGCAGCTATAATAATCTACCCGTTCCGTCGAATGTTCGGCTTGCCGAGGAAAAGTTCCGGACCATCAACGCAACATCCGCTCGCCATATAAGTTCGGTCAAATACCCGAAATACGACCACATTTCCAGAGGGAGTCCCACAAGCGTGATGACATTAGTCGCTTCAACCCTACTGACCCTAGAATTAGGGATCTCAACTCTAAGATCAGTAGGTTGGTCAACGGATATAAGTGAAACAAATAGCGAGATCACTAAAAGAAGTGCAACTAAAATTCCCGAGTTAGTAGTTAGATAATCGGACAGCCGTCACGTTCGGTGACAGATCCGAAACGGTGCGCGAATTATTTAAACCGCGTTTTTATTGGGCACCCAGAATTATTTAAACCGCGTTTTTATTGGGCACCCAGAGGCGAAAAGGAGAATACTACGTCGCATCCCCGCTTTCCGATTAGAAGAAGCAAAACCACAATTTACCGTTGGCGAAGTTGCCCATGTCATCCGCAGCAGAGGGGTCAATGCCGCTGGGTCCATGCGAAATCTCAATGCTGATGTTCAAGCATCCTCCAGGATACCCCAAAGTGCTTCATGACCAAAGTGCTCAATCTGTCGCTAGCCACTCACTTAGTTCCCGATGCCTGGAACATGGGCAAAGTAGTACCGCTACTTTAGCCGGGCAAAGACGAAAGCAAAGGAGAATCGTACAGGCCGATCACCTTGCTTTCGCCAATAGCAAAAACGTTTGGGGCACTGCCCGGTCAAACACCTGCCTTGTGCTGACCATCAGCGTGGGTTTCGCAAGCAGCACAGCACAACAACTAAAAGTCGCGGTCTTAACCAGAACAAGCCCAACGATAGGACGGTCCTCGTGGCTCTTGACCTTACAAAAGCCTTCGACACGGTCCACTGTGCCACTCTGTTCTGTTTAAAACGTTGGGTCTGCGATAAGCTCAAAAGTAGGAACAAGGTCCTCATGTCACTTGCCGGCAGTACTTGGGCAGCCGACAAAGAAATTTTGTTGACCTCTTACAAAGCGGTCGGTCTGTAGCGAACTACGCAGCACCGGTGTGGCCGGCGAACGTGAGTACGACGCAGTGGGGGAAAATTCAGACTTGCCAGAACGCCGAACTCAGAACATCAATAAGGTGTCTACTTATCTCTACTGACGACCATTTACACGAGGAGACGAAGGTCCTTAGCGTGCATAGTGTCTTCGCAGTGCCCAGGCAGATCAGGTACGATCTTCTTGATTTATAAAAATTTCCAGCGGTACAAGAGAGAAAACCATCATACGGTAAAAACTATCATGCAGGTTAGAACGACATTCACGCCGATAAATTCGCAGGTTCAATATCCAACTATAGTGTGAATGTAGTGCTAGGGGAACTTCCCCCGGAGATTCCACCTGAGGAGAAGATGCTACCTCGGCAGACGCGATTGGTTCTGGCTCAGCAGATATCTGGATGGTGCAGCCGCCACATATTCGTTCAGGGCGTTTGACCCGCCTCCCATCAGGGACCACATGAGCTGCTGCACCTCTTCAATATTCCGGCTAAGCCCACTCAGCTGGCCCCTAGGACTCTGTGGACGCATCCAGTTGAAAGGGCGCGTTTCCTCCACTTGAAAACAAAATATATTGTTGGTATCTACCATACGTCATCAAAAACAAAAAAGAAGATACTCAATAACAAAGAAACCAAAAGTTCAACTACAAATTTCCAATAGCAAGCGACATAAATCTCTAAGCGACGAGAAGCAAAAAATAATTAAAACATATTAAAGGAGACTATCGAAAATTGCAACAACAACACACACTTCCGAAAATTCTGATCAAAATTTTATACTGCATTAGTACCGTTCGTGCGCAGCAAGAAACACATTGCCTTAAATTTTAACACAACGGAAAGTCAAAGTAAAATAGTTTAAGTCACAATCAAAATTGTGAAGAGTGTTTAATTAATTCCGTATCCTAAAAATATTTGCATTTGAACCTTATTAAGATTTGTGTGATTTAAATCGAGTTTAATTTCTGTGCAACCACAAATCAGAGGCTGCATTTTAATCTATCTTTTCATCATGTCACCATTGTCGGAAGTGGATTGCAACAAACCCAAAACATTATCTCAAAAAACACTACAATTTAACGCCCGCGATGAAGGAAAAAACACCCTAGTAAACGGTGTCTTTTTTTAATAAGACATGTGCTTTTCAAGAAGAAATAAAACGCATATAATTAGTTTTATGGCCAAGAATTTAGCTTTATTATAAAGATACGACTTTGCCATTATGTTTTAAAAATGCGGCTGGCTCGAATATATTCCAGTCGAGAGGCTCAATTTTCGACCACTTTTTGCAGCATTTGGGGACGATTTTAGCAATAACGCGCCGAATATTTTCTTCTAAGGCGTCAATCGTGTTGTTGTTGTTGTAGCAACAATATATTTATTTGTCTTGTTCGTCTATGGGGGATCTGCTTCGATATCCAGGTGAAGGAAACGCGCCATTTGAACTAGATGCGTCCACAGAGACCTGGGGGTCAGCTGAGTGGGCATGGCCGGACAATTGAAGAGGGGCAGTACATCATGTGGTCCCTGGTGGCAGGCGGGACATATGTCCGGAATGTTAGCATCAATTCGTGCCCAGTAAGAATTGAGGCTGCTGCACCATCCAGATCTCAGCTGCGCCAGAACCACGCGCGTCTGCCGAGGTAGTACCTTCTCCTCAGGTGAAATCTCCGGGGGATGTTCCCCTAGCACTACATTCACACGGTAGCTGGATCCTGTTCAAGAGATGGATAGGCATCCTGTTCAAGAGATGGTGGTTAGGATGACTGCTGCGACCATACAGGTGCTGCGTAGTTTGCTACATACCGACCTATCGCTTTGTAAGAGGTCAACAAGGTTTCTTTGTCGGCTCCCCAAGTACTGCCGGCAAGTGACTTGAGGACCTTGTTCCTACTTTTGAGTTTATCGCAGATAGCTGTAGCATGTGCAGAGGATCTAAAACGGCTGTCCAATGTGACCCCAAGGATTTAGGGGTAGTTGGTGGTTGGGATGTTGACGTCATTTCACATTGAGTGACAACCGCACCTCTGCGGTCTAGCAGTAAACAGTGTGGCTGATGATTTGCAGGCGGATATTTTCATATTCCTCGCAGTGAAGAAACGTGCTAAGTCAGTGTTAGGTCCTGACACCAGAATTGTGCAATCGTCAGCGTACGACAAAATTTCAACGCCGTCTGGGATAAAACTCCACCCTGTGGAACTCCTTGTTTAACTCTACGGGGCTTCGACTTTCTGTCTCTAAATTCTACATATGACTGGCGCCCACACATATAGTTTACGACCCAACGTTTCAAACTGGGCGAGAGGGACGTTTCTTTAATGTCCTCGAACAGAGTGGCATGATTGACCGTGTCGAAGGCTTTTGTAAGGTCAAGAGCCACGAGGACCGTCCTGTCGTTAGGCTTGTTCTGGTTAAGGCCGCGACTTATACGTGTGGTGATGGCGTGTAAAGCAGTTGTTGTGCTGTGCTGCTTGCGGTATCCATGCTGATGATCAGCACTAGGAAAGTGTTCCATCAGGCTGGGGAGGAGCAGTGCTTCAAGCGTCTTTGCTACTGGAGAAAGCAAAGAGATCGGCCTGTACGAATCTCCTTTACTTGCGTCTTTGTCTGGCTTCAGTAGCGGGACCACTCTGCCCATTTTCCAGGCATCGGGAACTTCGTGAGTGGCTAGCGACAGATTGAGCACTTTGGTCATGTACTCTACTCCCGGGGTATCCAAGTGCTTTAACTAACATCAGCATTGAGATTCCGTCCGGACCCAGCGCCTTTGATGACTTTGCGCTGCGGATGACATGGGAACTTCGCCAACGGTAAATTGTGGTGGTGCCTCTTCGACTCGGAGAGCGCGGATACGACGCAATACTCTCCTTTTCGCCTTATCACTTTATGGGTGCTCAATAAAAAGCCGGTTGAAATAACACGCGCACCGCTTCGGATCTGTCACTGTTCTATCACAGAACGTGACAGCTGTCCGATCATCCTTCCTTACAGGATTAGAGAGTGATTTGACCGTTGTCCACAACTTACCAATTCCGGAACTCAAGCTGCACTGCATTAAGTGGTCTAGCCATTTGTTCCGCTCATATTCGTTGACCAACCTACTGATCTCTACCCTAATTCTGGGGTCAGTTGGGTTGGAGCGACGAATGTCATCACGCTCGTCTGCGAGTCCCGCTGCCTCTGCTGGAAGTTTGGTCGTACTTCGGGTATTCGACCAGCAGGGATATGGCGAGCGGCTGCTGCGTTAAAGATGGCCCGGAACTTTTTATCGGCTACCCGAACGTCCGACGGAATAGCTAGATTATTAAAGTTGCGGTTGGTGGCTTCTCTGATTAAGAAACGTACGGCGTTCAGAGGTTATGAAATCGGGTGGTCTATTTATGGAGAGAATTATGGGAAGGTGGTCCGATCCTAGTGAGAAGACGGGTTGCCAGGTGACGTCGTTGATCAGGCCAGGCGATTCCAAAGTGATGGCTGGCGAGCTATGGCAATCGCCCATAATCCCCGTGGGGGCGTCCTCATTCACTGTGCAGAACGTAGAGCTATCAATTTGCTCTGCCAAAGCTATGCCCCTCTGGTCGTTGTCTAGGAGAGAATGCCACAGTTCGTGGTGAGCATTAAAGTCTCCTAGGACCAAGCGGTTATTGCCTTGTAGCAAATTGCTAATGTCTGGCAGATAACGCGGGGCACAGCTACCAACCGGCGGGATGTATACGTTGTACAGCTCTATTTCGGCAGTTCCAGACTTGACTGCTACCCCCATACATTCCATGTATGGGTCTCTAGAGTCAAGCTCAGGCGAAATAGGTCTGTACTGCACAGAATGGTGTAACAGGAAAGCAAGTCCCCCACCTCCACTTCTGGTGCGATCCTTACGTAGCACGTTGTATCCGTCACATATGTGCAGGCTGCAGGTGGCATTCAGCTTAGTTTCTTGGATCGCGGCGACCATGATGTTTCTCCGATTCATAAATTCTATGACCTCACTGATTTTGTTGCGTAGGCCATTACAGTTAAATTGCAAGATTGGTGCACTGTCAGGAGTGGCAACAGCAATCAGTGGTGTAAGATGCTGTATGTGTTGATGCTGTTGCGAGGGCGACTGCGGGGGAGTCTCGTAGTTGGATGATGACGACGACGACGACAAAATGCAGACGACGATGATAACACCAAATCCAGAGACCCACTGCTAACTTCGTTGATACAGCATGAGGCAACAAAGTCTGCTTCGCTATACTCCCTGATGTGGTTCAGACCTGAACAGCTCCTGAAGTGCACCCACTCCATGCAACGATTACACCTTACAGACGTAGCACGATGGTGTATTCGGTTCTGACAAACCGAGCAGATCCAAGGTCCGGGGTTTTGTTCGATCCCGGCTCGGACCAGAAGTATTCGGAGCAGGCATTCCGGGAAGTGCTGCTCCCACGATGAAAAATGGACGAACAAAAAACATATATTGTCGAGGTGACTGCCCCTGGCCGAAGAGTTTCGAGTCAATCCGGTACATAGAACCGGCAGTCGCGGGATTGCGATCATTTTTCACAACTTTCGACGTGGATGATCACTACAAGAGTGCATCGATGAACTTATATCTTTGTATGGCGATGAAGCACCATCCCATAGCACTGTGAAAAACTGGTTTAATGAATTCAATCGCGGCCGACGCTCGCTCAACGACGAAGGTCGTGAAGTCGACCAAAAGCGGCCGTTGTGCCAGAGAACAATGATGCGGCGATCAGAGGTTATGAAATCGGGTGGTCTATTTATGGAGAGAATTATGGGAAGGTGGTCCGATCCTAGTGAGATGACGGGTTGCCAGGTGACGTCGTTGATCAGGCCAGGCGATGCCAAAGTGATGTCTGGCGAGCTATGGCAATCGCCCATAATCCGCGTGGGTGCGTCCTCATTCACTGTGCAGAACGTAGAGCTATAAATTTGCTCTGCCAAAGCTATGCCCCTCTGGTCGTTGTCTAGGAGAGAATGCCACAGTTCGTGGTGAGCATAAAAGTCTCCTAGGACCAAGCGGTTATTGCCTTGTAGCAAATTGCTAATGTCTGGCAGATAACGCGGGGCACAGCCACCAACCGGTGGGATGTATACGTTGTACAGCTCTATTTCGGCAGTTCCAGACTTGACTGCTACCCCCATACATTCCATGTATGGGTCTCTAGAGTCAAGCTCAGGCGAAATAGGCTTGTACTGCACAGAATGGTGTAACAGGAAAGCAAGTCCCCCACCTCCACTTCTGGTGCGATCCTTACGTAGCACGTTGTATCCGTCACAACTGTGCAGGCTGCAGGTGGCATTCAGCTTAGTTTCTTGGATCGCGGCGACCATGATGTTTCTCCGATTCATAAATTCTATGACCTCACTGATTTTGTTGCGTAGGCCATTACAATTAAATTGCAAGATTGCTGCACTGTCAGGAGTGGCAACAGCAATCAGTGGTGTAAGATGCTGTATGTGTTGATGCTGTAGCGAGGGCGACTGCGGGGGAGTCTCGTAGTTGGATGATGATGACGACGACGAAAATGCAGACGACGATGATAACACCAATTCCAGAGACCCACTGCTAACTTCGTTGATACAGCATGAGGCAACAAAGTCTGCTTTGCTATACTCCCTGATGTGGTTCAGACCCGAACAGCTCCTGAAGTGCACCCACTCCATGCAACGATTACACCTTACAGACGTAGCACGATGGTGTAGATCCAAGGTCCGGGGTTTTGTTCGATCCCGGCTCGGACCAGTAGTATTCGGAGCAGGCATTCCGGGAAGTGCTGCTCCCACGACGAAAAAATGGACGAACAAAAAACATATATTGTGGAGGTCACTGCCCCTGGCCGAAGAGTTTCGGGTCAATCCGGTACATAGAACCGACAGACGCGGGATTGTCGGGCTTATCTGCGTAGACAAGCGACTTCACATAACCCCAACCAACACGCCACAGGCCCACGACGCAAGATAATGCGCTCACCAAAAGTTTCCTTCAATAAATTGATAGTTTCGTTGGCTGTACGACATGTAGCGCAGTCTTGTCTCTATAGCATATAGCTTGGCTCTATAGCATTCCACATTGACTGTTACGTTATGGCCGGCTCCATTTTTGAAGAAATATGAACCAATGATTCACTTTGCCCATAGATCACAACAGTGATGTTTTTCAGGATGTTACGGTGGGATTAAAGGTCTGCAGCAAGACATTCATTTATGCGTCCCCGCATTTGTTTTATTTTATTGTACTCTATTAAGTAATACTTTTTGCAATGCCTGAAAAATTCTAATAAGAAAAACCAAGCACAATAGGCCACTTGCTATTTCGCAATGAATTATGAACTCTGTTTAATTCTGAAAATGTGTTGATGTAATGTAAAAGATGTAAAATGTACAACAATTCAAATCAATACCATGTGCCGATCACGATCACGTCGTACAAAACACGAACAATAGTAGAAATTATTACATAATGTGAGTGTGAAAGAGAATAAATTCAGTAGCTAATCAGCATTCAACGAAGATAGTGTGGTAATTTTTTCGTTGGTTACTACTACAAGAATTAGAGTTTCGCTATGACTGACCACGTTGAATGTATTTTTTCTTTTTTTTTTTGGTTAAAAACGGCAATACGAGTAAGTACTGAAATCAATTCTGAAAAGTAGTACTTTTGGTTTGCCTAAAAATGTTTTGAATGGCTTGATATTTTATTTCGAAATGAATGATCTGAATTGTACTAGTTTGTTTTTTAGAGAAGGTATTATTTGACACATTCACTTTTAAAGTGAATGTCTTGATATGAAATTTAATTTATTCATTGCAGGGGTATATTGTGGATTTCCATTACTCCAAATGCGACAATTTTGGTTATTAACATACCCATTTAACCAAAAGTGAGCTTTATCGCTGAACAAAATTTTCTTGTAAAAATCAGAATCGGTGGCCTCGTTTTGGGCCCACTCACAAGGATTTGCAAACGTTGTTCCGGAGTAAGTCTATTCATTATAAAATGGCAAATCAAACTGAGCATAAATCAAGTGCCCGCTGGCCAAAAGAACTACTCCGGAAAAAGTGTGCCAGATTAGAAACCACACGTCTAAAACAAAACAACCTTAATCAAAAATTATATACGAGGGTGGTTCGGAAACTTCTTAGCCTAGCACAAAAAGCGCGGTATAAACAAAAAAAAGTTAAGTGTTTTGGAAACTTCCATCTGCTATGAACTATGAACTATGCTATGAACACATGTTAAATTTTGTTTCGATCTGGCAACTCCTTCATATAGAAACAGGTGTTCACAAAAGACGCATCCGCGATTTTTTTACAATGGAAAAATTAGAAATGCGTGGTGTCATTAAATATTTACATAAAAAAGGTTTATCGGGACAAGAAATTCATAATGATATGGTGAATGTGTTAGGTGAAAGTGCTCCTTCATATGCAACAGTAAAAAATTGGGTTGCAGAATTTAAACGTGTTCGTACAAGCATTGAAGATGAACCACGTAGTGGACGTCCAAAAACAGCAACAACAACAGAAATTGTAGCCAAAGTGCATGATATGGTATTAAATGATCGACGAATAAAAGTGCGTGAAATAGCTAATATCATGGGCATCTCAAATGATCGAGTCCATTTGATTTTGCATGAAGAACTACAGATGAAAAAGCTTTCTGCAAGATGGGTGCCGGACTTGTTAACAGTCGACCAAAAACGCATAAGAATGAACATTTTTCAAGCTTGTTTGGATCGTTTTCAGCGAAATAAAATGGATTTTAAGCGTCATTTCATAACTGCTGATGAGAAATGGAACCACCACTATACTCCAGATACAAAAGAACAATCCAAACAATGGACTGAAGCTGGATGAAGTGCCCAAAAGAGGGCAAAAACAATTCAATCGGCTGGTAAGGTTGTGGCAACGGTTTTTTGGGACTTCAAAGGTATTTTATTGATTGACTATCTGCAAAAGGACAAAACAATAAATTCAGAGTACTATTGCAACCTTTTAGATCAATTAAATGTACAAATTCAAGAAAAACGTCCTGGCTTACAACACAAAAAAATAAATTTTCATCAAGACAACGCACCAGCGCACAAGAGTGTTTTAACAATGGCTAAAATCAACGAATTAAAGTACGAGTTGCTTGACCACCCACCTTATTCTCCTGATTTAGCTCCCAGTGACTTTTACCTGTTCCCAAATCTAAAAAAAATCCTTGCTGGCAAGCGTTTTACCTCAAATGAAGATGCAATTACAGTTGTAAACCACTCTTTGAAGACCTTGAGAAAAACTATTTTAATCAAGGGATAGAATTGCTAGATAAGCGTTGGACTAAGTGTATTGAAGTTTCAGGAGATTATATTTAAAAATAAAAATATTTTTGAAAAACTAACTATTCTCTTTCATTGATAGGCTATGAACTTTCCGAACCGCCCTCGTATTATCAAAGTGTATTAATAAGTACTGCTTACTTAGATAATTATCGTTTAATTTTTTTTATACTTGTTCCGAAATTAACATCCAAGTAATCTCCAGCATTTATCGAAAGATCATATCACCACATTGAACCGAGTTTGGAAAGTCCTCTTTAATCGTCGCTCCTGTTGTTGGTAAGTCCGTCCATGTAGTTTTATTTGGTTGGCTTTTGTTTTTTTTTTATAAATTTGCTTTGAAGGGGTACAGGATAGACAACGAAATGCCTTTCTTTTTGATATTCGTTCTCCGCTTAATGGTAAAACTGAATCACTGAGCATTCATATCAATGTTGTTGTCATTCCTATCGTCACATTTTAAACTCTGGTATGTCTAGTAGGGTTTCAGGTCTGTTTTTTTCATCAAAGGTATTCATCCCCAGAAGCAATTTTGTTTATGTTGCAGTGTATTAATCGATACTAAATTAGTCATTAGGTTAATTTATATTTTGTTTCTTAATTATTTTAATAACTATTTTCTATTTTTATTTAAAACTAGCTGACCCGGCCAACGTTGTTTTGCCTTCAAATTTTATTTTCACTGAAAGTCTGGTTCAGTTGCAAAGTCGTGGTGGATTCATATTTTGATGAAGAAATGCAGTTGCACCGTGCAAATGACAGTTGCACGGGCTACAAATTTTATTCAAATAACTTTTACTGGAGCCGAAATAATAGAATAAGGTATTCTGATCATTTTATTGAAATCTAAAAAAAGAATAGAACGATAAATGTATTCAATTTAAGGCTGCACGATACACTTCATTTTTTGATTTCTGCATAAATAAATAGTGAGGACGGTTTCCCAACTCGAAAACATACCCTGTGAAAAGCATGACATTTCCAGATTTATATATTATATATATGATATATTTACACTTCCAGCGGCATAAATCTTGAAATGACTTGTTATGGTCATCGCAAATGGAAGTTTCAGTGGGAACTGAATTCGTTTGAACTGAAATGGCAAATCAGTTGAAGTCAAGGGAATTCGCGGAATTAGACATTCTTCTCCTTTGAACGGCCCTTTCACTATCACATTGTTCATTAGCTTTATCACAATCAGGCGAGTTTCATTACACAGTTTTGGTGCAGATTTCGTAGCATAATGATGACAGATCCAATTTAAGAAACAAATGATGAAGCCGCCAGGCAAATCTAAAGAGTTTACGAATTCCACTGAATATTTGACGACATCGTCTTCGTTTTCAATGTGATCGATCGATTTGTATGAAAGCTATTCTCCCGGAATTTGATTTCAAATCGTCCAATTTAAGTCATTGAAATCAGTACTTTTCGCTAATAAAATGAAGCGTGCGCTCAACCAATGGTAGTTACGATGTTCGGATAAACATTAGTGATGAGTTCATCTTTGGTTGAAATAAATTGGCAAATGGTAGGTGCAATCGATATTAAACCACTGGAAGTATTTACTGGAATTTCTCCATTTACGATTCTCAGCAGTTCTTTTAAGAAAACTTCTGCGGTTCTCAATGGAATAGTTTTCACGTATCGCCACAAATAGGATGACTTCAGGCATGTATTTAATTCATCTGATTTCGGAATCACGGGAAGTGTTTGTCGGAAGTCGCCTGCCAACAGTATCCTCACGCTACCAAAGCGATTATTATTGTTGCGCAAATCTTTCAATATTCGATCGAGTGCTTCTAATGATCGTTTGTTCGCCGTCGTTCACTCATCCCATATTATCAATTTACAATTTTTCAACCCTTTTGCAATGGCTGATTGCTTTAAAAAGTTGCCAACAGGATTTTCGTTGATGTGCTGGTTTAGATGAAGCTTTAGTGCTGCATGTGCGGTTTTTCCATCTTCCAACAGTGTTGCAGCAATTCCGGTAGATGCTAAAGAAATACCACTTTGAGCACGTATTGCGGCTAACATCAATGATAGCAGGAACGTTTTCACTGTTCCGCCGGACGCATCAAGGACAAATAGTCCAGCATTTCCATCATCGACAGCCTTTATCAGTGTATCATACGCACTCATTTGTTGTTTATTCAACAGTGGAATATTTGTTTGTATTTGTTGTTGCAAAGTTATTGTGTCGTAGGAACGCTCGCGTTCCAATTCACGATTTCATCTATAGGGTGATCTTTCAGAACAAACAAAAATATAAAAGTTCAAATCAAGTGTAGAATCTTTATTGGTAATTTGAAAGGACATTTTATGGTATTTATTTTTTGAATATAATTTCCTTCACATGTTGGCCGCAACTACGCCTCAGGGTTTCCATTCTGAGGGTTCAATTTATTGACACGCGTAATGTTCGCTTCCAAAACCGGAATCGTAGCTGGTTTGTCAGCATAGACTTTGGACTTTACGTAACCCCAAAGAAAAATGTCAAAGGTGTGATATCACTCGATCAAGGCGGCCAACTCACCTGTCCAAAACATGAAATTAGCTGCTTTTCGAAATGACCTCCAAATAGATCCATTGTTAAGTTAACTGTATGGCAAGTGGCGCCGTCCTGTTGAAACCAAGTGTCGTCAAGATTAAGGGTTTCAATTTCAGACAGCAAAAAATCGGTTATTCATGGTTACGTTCCGGCCATCATCATTTTTGAAAAAATATGCACCGATAACTCCACCAGGTTATAAACCGCACCAACCCGTGGTTTTCTCTGGGTATAATGGCACCTCTTGAACCTCTTCTTGCTCTTCAGCCCAAATGCGACAATTTTGTTTATTGACTTCGCCGTTGAGCCAGAAATGGGCCTCATCATTGAACAAAATTTTGGACGAAAACAGAGGATCTTCCCGTTTCTCGACTAACGCTCATTTCCATAATTGCCAACATTTGAAGGAAATTATTTTAAAAAAAAATGCCATAAAATGTCCTTTTAAATTACCAATAAAGACTCTTGAATTTTTATATTTTTTTTTGTTCTGAAAAAATTCCTCTAGATGGATCACCCTAATAAATATATAAATGAAATGTGGTTTGTTACTTAACCATCATACCAAATATTTTTCAAATGCCGGTTTCATGCAAACTACACATAAATCATCAACAGACCATCGTAACCTAAAATTTTGTACCGATTGTCAGCCTTCTAGCTCAAAAAACAGTTTTGTTACGCCTCCTCCGCCCACACTCCAAAATTTCGATTATGAACAAACCCCCAGAAGGAAGTATCCAGTTTTCCCCAGTCGTTTTCAAGTTTTAAGCGGTGTAGCAAAGCACATTTCATTTTTATATACTTAATGAAAAAAGAAAATTGAAAAAAATCGAAAATAAACCTGCCGAAACACGCTGGGTGGTAAAAATCAGATATTTTCAAATTTTGATATTTTGAAGTTTTTTTTTTTATTTTTTTTTAAAACCCGTGCTGAGAAAATACCTTTCCAACAAAGTACAAATCATCAAAATCGGTTTGGCCAATCTCGAGTTATGGGATTACATCGCTTCGGACACTTTCTTTTATATATATAGATTAAAATGAAAGATGAAGAAAATTTGTAGCGAATTTGATTTTTAAAAGCTAAAAACGATAATTCATTTTTTTTCTTTATAGCATGCTCAAGGGTAAGAATTATGCTTGGAGTAAGAGTGATAAATTTCAACCTCTTTGACTTACGAGTATGTGAAACTGAATTAATATGTAACGTGAATAATCTTAATTGAATATAAATCTGTAAATAAAAGTAGTTTTCCTATATAAAAATGACGACCTTAATGGAATCAGTTGTTAAACTGATTAAACACTAGAGTCATAGGCAGGGTGGGTTATGAGGCTGAGATCTCCCCATTCCATCTGGGAAAAACATGATATCCCAAACCAACATCTCCATCGATAACCGTTTGTTGTTAAGTTCTTGTAGATTTTGTTACGCAAGATTGATGGGGCATTTTTTCATTTATTTATTTATTTAGTAACTTTGGACCATATGTAAATGAAAGGAAATAAATATAAATAGGGAGTCAACATAATATTATTGCACGTTAACCAGCGGATTGATAAAAAAAAAAGGACGTGAACCCCCCACCCGTCCTACATTTACAATTTTCTGCATTTAAGATTTTGGAATTCCAGTAATTCTAAGCATGAAATTGAGAAAAAAAATTATCCAATGTCAAATTGTGCAGGATCCCACGAAAGAAAAATCTTTTTTACGGCTAGGTGTTCATGCAATATTAAATGCATGCTGGTGGAAGAAATGTCCAAGGATGACTCTATCTCACGGTATGTCACATGACGATCTTGCATTATCAGTTCACACACGGCATCAATGTTATCTGGCACAACGGCCGTTTTTGACGACCTTCGTCTCAGTTTTTCACAGTGCTATAGGATGGTGCTTCATCGCCATACACAGATTTAAGTGCATCGATGCACTCTTGTCGTGATAAACCATGTCAAAAATTGTGAAAAATGATCGCACGAAAATGATGGTCGTATGCCAAAACGTTCTAAGTACGTTTATGCTAAAAAAATGTCAAACTCCCCAATTGAAATGTCAGAAGGCGCCAGGCAACACTTAGTGTTGCCTATCCAAGAACTATATATAGCAACCCTCGACCCTGACCATCATAAAAACATGCAGCATAGCGATGAATCATTAGTCCTTTGTTTAGAACTCAACCCAATAGGGTTACACTCACTGTTTATGTGAGGGTGTCTGTTAGTAGGACCCTTTACTCCCAGATTCATTTATTTGTATTAATTTATAATCGAGGAGTAATGACTTGTTCTTCCATTTGAAGTAATAAGCGAGCAATCCAAACGTTTTTATTATGTTTAGCTCAAAAATTCGCCACAGTTAGAAAAAACAAAGTTGATGCCTTGCTGAATATTCTGAGTGGATCAATAACGGATTGTTTTTGCATGAGTTTTTTTTGTTTGGCATAACTGTTGTTTAACTGATGTTTTCGACCTGTTTGCCTATATACTCTCTTTATGCTTTTTCAGGAGATGAAAAAGAGTACTTTCCTTGTCCTCATTTTTGAGATATTCGTCTTTATCTCAGCTCCCTATGTACTTCATAGCTCGAAAGGAGGGCTCGCTTTTGCGCACATGCAGTGTTAAAAGGGAGTACAAAATGCACGAGGTTCAGAGTTTTATGGAGTAATCCATTGCTCGCAAAGGAGCGATCCAAGATGAACCTTTGGATGTTCCTATTTTTAAAACTTAAGAAACTTAATTGCCGGGAAAGTAATTATCTGAGATTGTCTGAATTCATCATAAGAATTACTTGTAAGGAATTCAAGCAGTTTTTTTACAAAATAAAATTTAAGTTGAATCACAAAGCCATTTGCGTAAGAAACAGTGAAACTAAACAACCAAAATAAAAGGCACACACAGCTAAACAAACTCACAACTTGATGAGGCATCGTATAACTCAAGAGTTAGAACAACGCAGACACTCTTTCTGCAACATAAGTTCGCGGAATGTATACTTCGCGAAAAATCCAGATGTAAACAACACACATCGAACTTGGAAAGCACACAGGAAAACAACGTACTGACAAGAAACAAACTATTAAAGACGGTACAGACAGACATGGATCGCTACATTACGTGAATGGCGAAGAACCACCAAAGTCCGCTACGGGTAACAACCGGTTTGCATTGCTGAGCGAAGAAGAACCTCAATCTTCTCCCTCAGCAAATGCCGCAACTCCAAATCCGCCCCAATATACCTACGTGAGAGTAGCTCAAATGAGCTGGTAAATATCATTGCCCAGCTTGTTGCCAATAAAGAATGGGTACATTAACGAGACAAAAATTAATATATACTCCGAAAACGGGTTTCGCGCTATTTCTGGTTGTTTTAATAATAGAAATCAAAAATTTTACACATATCGTCTAAAGAGTAGTAAGGGTATCACGTTAATCTTAAAAGGCATTAAATCATTTGTAGGACCAATGAGGAAAAACAAGCACTGGAAAAAGAGAATTATAATGTTTACTTCGTTCTAAATAATAAGGTTCTTCAACCAATTCACAAGGTCGAACTTCCACCCGACTCGCGGAAACTAAAGAAAAGTTAAGGTTATCCTATATATAAGTATACTCTAGAGACGGAAACGGTATTACAAACGCTATAACATACGCGGAAGTTCTAAGGGCGCATACACCTAATGCCCCGGTGCAACAACTTGGTAACGCTAAAACAATGATTCAACAACTGGTACAGAGTATAACCTGTTCATGTCAACTATGCAATCAATGATGCAAGAATTCATGCGTAACCAAAATCAGTTAATTTAAGTTGTACTTAGCAAAAAATGGGCCCTCTTAAGATATGTATATGGAACGCTATGAAGTCGATGAAGAAGTCTCACAAAACAACCTCAGGCGACAAAAATTCCCCTGCGGATCGCAAAATCAGAAGAACTTTTTTAATGGTCTCGGACGCAACTTTATTGCTACTCGTGACTACAATGCCAGACATATGCACTAGGGATCCCGTTTAGTTAAACCTAGGGGAAAACAAGCTGTAAAATTTCTAATGCGACGTTAAAATAAATTGGATAAAAATAAATTTATATCGCCCAGGCAGCTTTCATATTGGCCTGCTGATATTAACGAAAAGCCTGACTTGATAGACTTCGGAATAATAAGACTGCTGACGCTACTAAAAGGTTGCAAAGCGCACATCGAAATAAAGACAGTACACAACATGCTAATTTTATTGCAAGCTTAACTCTGACAGGTTCAACCAAATTTTCATTATGGATAAAATTTAGAAATACTAGTATGCCCACCGACGCAAATAGCGAGTGGGCAATATCACAAGAGGAAAAGGCCAATGTTTTCGCAAACCATCTGTCCAGGTATTTCGCCCAAATCATGCAGGTAGCGACCTCCTCCAGCAGATGATAAAGTTCCTGCCGTAATTCAATTGTTTACTAACGCAAATGAAGTTCTGCATGTCATTAAAGAAACCGTGAATCCAGGTAAAACACCTAGGTATGATCTTATGACGCCTAAAACGAAAAAAAATTCCCTATATTGCTGTGAAGGTCCTGGCAAAATTATTTAACTCAACTTTGAGACACAGTTACTTTCCTAAACCGTGGAAAAGTTCTATGATTCAAATGATTTTAAAGCCAGAAAAGGACAGTTTGCTTCCCTGCCTATCCAAACTATTTGAAAAAGTTCTTTTATCGAAAATAAAACCGTTCCTCGTGTAAAATAACTTAATACCAGACCATGAGTTTTGATTCCGGAAAGGTCACAGCACCATCGAAGAAGTTAACTGTCTGACCTCATCAATTGAAAAATCATTCGAACTGCGAAAATATTGCTGCGTCGTATTTCTGCATGTTGCTCAAGCATTTGACAAAGTCTGGCACTTTGGCTTGACCTACAAAATTTGCAAATACTTACCGGCAAATACGCATCGAATTCTTGAGTCTTACTTAGAAAACCGCAGATTCAGAGTCAAATGTGGACAACACGTCACCGATGACCGCGAAATACTAGCAGGTATTCCCCAGGGAAGCGTCATGGGGCCTATCCTTTACCTTCTGTTTACCGCAGATATCCCTACCAGCCCAAACGTGCTAACATCTACTTTTGCCGATGATACCGCTATAATGGCCACACATAAAAAGCAGGATATTGCATCTATGAATCTAGGTGTACATCTCAGACGAGTAGAATCTTGGCTCTCTGACTGAAGAATAAAAGTCAATGATGCTAAATGCACACAGGTAACTTTCACACTGAATTTAAGCACTTGTCCGACATTGAAACTAAACAATCTGATCATGTTTCATACCTTGGAATCCACCTGGATCGCCGACTCACCTGGAGAAGTCATATTGAAGCCAAGAAAACTCAACTGAAACTTAAGGTCCATCAACTGCACTGGCTCCTAAACGCGAACTCAAAACTAAGCCTTGAATATAAGGTGCTGCTATACAACAGTGCAATCAAACCTATCTGGTTATACGGTGCCCAGCTATGGGGCAAAGCAAGCTCGAGCAATCTCGACAAAATACAAAGAGTCCAATCGAAGACATTGCGGCTTATTACAGGTGCCCCTTGGTATATGAGGAATGAAAACATCCACCGAGACTTGAAAATACCTCTCGTCAAAGATGCAATTCAAAAAATCAATATAAAGCACAAAAAGAAGCTCGAACGTCATGATAACATACTTGCTAGACAATTATTGTGCAGTCCAAGCTCTTTAAGACTTCGGAGAAACGAACGCCGTGTTTTCTAATCTGCACTTGTGCTTCATCCGTAACAGTAATCGCGAACACACGCGCCCGAAATACTGTGTAGAATTCTTTTTTCTACGTGTTTTTCCTGTGTAGAATCCTTTATTCTACGTCACATGGCTTATGTGCTCTCATACGTGATCCTTAAAACAGTCAACACGAAAAACCTACATAACCTAAATTACGTCGTGCACTCTGCTATTCTAGAGTAATCCGTTATACATACATAACTAGAGTTCTTCACTCTACATAATATCGCGAACACTCTGTAAATGACTGTAAGGGCCCTTTATCACGAGGTTTAAGCCAAACTAGGTTTAAAATTCTCAGACATGTAATCCATACCAGTTATATACTATTTTGACCAAATTAATTAAAATTCCTGCCAATATGCAGAGATCCACACTACAAGAAATCCATACTAGGATTCATTATTGAATTATACTTAAGATTCGTATACTTATTGTTAGGCTCCTTTGGAGCAGATTCAATAATTCAAATAAAGCTTATATAAAAATAAAATACAGAAAGGCCTCACTGCTTACACCACTCAATAACGTAACGACCTTATTTTTGCAAATGAGAAAGCGAATACTAGAACATTTTTTTTGAGAATGCGAGTTTTCCAAAATTGGAATATTCGCATTAAAATTCAATTCATATACTCAATGACCGGGACCTACCGTTGAACGCCGGCTCCGAACGGCTTACGCATTTTATAGAGCAGGATTACTTGGCATGTGTGCACCCTCTTATTACAGCCGGCGGTTTTTGCGAATGCATAGTATGACACGAATAATTTGTCACAACCCAAAAAGGTATGCATGAAAACAAAGCAACAATGAATTGTGTAATAAATTTTAATTGGAAAATAAAAGTCTTTATAAGGTATTTCTTTGTCTTTTTAAAAAAGGCGGGTCTCAAAATTTTTGTATTTTAGTAATCATTAGTAATTATTGAATCTGATCTTTAAGGAGCCTAACAATTAGTTTAATAATCTTATATCAAAACATTATTATAATTTCGTTTTAATGAAAAAAATTGCTAGTACGAGGGCTATATAAATTTCTAGGGTAATAATAAAAATGCGAATATATGCATAATTGACCTCCTACGTTGCTCAAGCGGAACAGTCGCCACATCACTTTGCACCAATCGACACGAACCTTTTTTTGAACGATTGTCAATTTGTGCGGGATCCAACGAGAACAAACATTTTTTTACGGCCAGGTGTTTATGCAATAACGAATGTATACTGGTGGCAGAAATGCTTAAGGACGCCTCTATCTCACGGTATGTCACATGACGATCTTGCATTATCAGCTCACGCACGGCCTTAATGTTCTCTGGCACAACGGCCGTTTTTGGACGACCTACACGACCTTCGTCTTTGAGCGAGCGTCGGCCACGATTGAATTTATTAAACCAGTTTTTCTCAGTGCTATAGGATGGTGGTTCATCGCCATAGAAAGATTTTAGTTCATCGATAGATAACCCCCGTCGAAAGTTGTGAAAATGATCGCACGAAAATGCTCACGAGTTAATTCAATTTTTTTTGCCAAATTGATTTTTTCAAGTCAATGTAAACAACACAAATGATGTTCGCACGTCAAACCGTTCTGAGTACATTGCTAAAAAATGTCAAACTTTCCAATGGAAATAATAGATGGCGCCAGAAACATATTTAGCACACCATCGTAACAACGTATCCACATGAACGTGATCCTGGAACAGGCGGCTATTCACGCTACACACAGACAAATAAAAGCGACAAATAGTATAAATACTTACACTAACCGGGAAATAGAGCACCTTGTAAGTGAAAAAAGGAGGTTCCGTCGCGAATGGCAGCGAAATAGGTCACCAGCAACCCGACTTAGACTGACTGAAGCTACTAAAAGATTGCAAAGCGCACTTAGAAATGAAGACAGTAGACAGACAGCATGCTAGTTTCATTGCAAGTTTAACTCCGACTGCTTCAACCAAATTCTCATTATGGAAAACATTAAGAAATACTAGTATGCCCACCGAAACGCAATTTCCAATACGCAAATAGCAAGTGGGCAATATCAGAAGAGGAAAAAGCCAATGTTTTTGCAAACCATCTGTCCCAGGCATTTCGCCCAAATCCTGCAAGTAGCGACCTCCTTCCACCAGATGATAAAATGTCTGCCGTAATTCCATTGTTTAATAATGAAGTTCTGAATGTCATTAAAGAAACCGTGAATCCAGGTAAAGCCCCGGGATATGACTTATCACGCCCAAAATGATCTTGGAACTTCCCCATATTGCTGTGAAGTTCCTGGCAAAATTATTTAACTCGATTTTGAGACATGGTTACTTTCCTAAAGTGTGGAAAATTTCTCTGATTCAGATGATTTTAAAGCCAGGAAAGGACAAATCAATACCTTCCTCATACAGGCCGATCAGTTTGCTTCCCTGCTTATCCAAACTATTTGAAAAAGTTCTTTTATCGAAAATAAAACCGTTCCTCGTGTCAAATAACATAATACCAGACCATCAGTTTGGATTCCGCGAAGGTCACAGCACTATCGAACAAGTAAACCGTCTGACCCAAGCAATTGAAAAATCATTTGAACGGCGAGAATATTGCTGCGCCGTATTCCTGGATGTTGCTCAAGCATTTGACAAAGTCTGGCACTTCGGCCTGAGCAACAAAATTTACAAATACTTACCAGAAAATACGCATCGAATTCTTGAGTCTTACTTAGAAAACCGCAGATTCAGAGTCAAATGTGGGCAACACGTCACCGATGACAGCGAAATACTAGCTGGTGTGCCTCAAGGAAGTGTCCGACATTGAAACTAAACAAAATCCCTTTTTCTCAATCTGATAAATGTTACATACCTTGGAATCCACCTGGATCGCCGATTTACTGGAGAAGTCATATCGAAGCCAAGAAGACTCAACTGAAACTTAAGGTCCATCATCTTCACTGGCTCCTTAACGCGAACTCCAAACTAGACCTTGAATATAAGGTCCTGCTATACAACAGTGCAATCGAATCTATCTGGTTATCTGGTACAAAATCCAACGATTCCAATCGAAGACATTGGGGCTAATCACACAGTGCAACAACACAAATGCGAATGGCATAAAACACATTGCAAATGAAATTTGACATTATCCATGACAAAACATTCAAGGGTTTTTTCAATAAGAGATTTTTTTGAACGCATCTGAAGTTGGTGGTTTTGGAACATTTTCTAAAAAGGAAAGATCATTGAACATTTAAAAAAATAATGCTTATTTATTTTTATTATCCTGGAACGTTGTGGTATCTTACTGTTCTTAGGTTTTAGGAATTCATTTTTGCATTTATTTTTGCCTGAAACTCACGCTAGATGGTGCTGTCATACAAATGGTGCTATTTCTTGTATAGTTTCAGCCTACTCTTTTAGGCTGAAAAATCAATTTTTGATGTTGGTTTCATTGTAAAACACATTTCTAATGATACTACGAAGTATAATTAACTCTTTGTGCACTATCTGTTTCTCGTTTTTTACCAAGAATATTTTTAATTAGTCTTTAATTGCAAGGCGTATGGATTGCAAGGGATGTTTCCGACGGACACCCTGTTGTTGTTGTAACAACAATATATTTTATTTTGAAGTCATGTTTGTCAATGGCGGATCTGCTCCGATATCCAGGTGGAGGAAACGCGCCATTTGAACTAGATGCGTTCACAGAGACCTGTAGGTCATCTGAGTGGGCTTGGCCGGACAATTGAAAGGTGCAGCACGTCATGTGGTCCCTGGTGACAGGCGGGACAGATGTCCGGAACGTTAGCATCAATTCGTGCCCAATAATAATTGAGGCGGATGCACCATCCAGATCTCAGCTGCGCCAGAACCACGCGCGTCTGCCGAGGTAGTACCTTCTCCTCAGGTGAAATCTCCGGGGGATGTTCCCCTAGCACTACATTCACATGGTAACTGGATACTGATCATGAAGATCGTACCTGCCTGGGCGGAGGCATCCCGTCCAAGAGATGGTGGTTTGGATGACTGCTGTGAAAACACCCTAGCAGGTATTGCGTAGACAGCAGGAAATTGTCTCTGCTTCGTCTCCTCATGTAGATGGTCCTCAGAAGACATAAGAAGGCACGCTGTTGGTGTTATGAGGGCGGCATTATGACAAGTCTGAATTTTCTTCCACTGCATCGTACTCACGTTCGCCGACTATAAGGTGCTGCGTAGTTCACTACAGACCGACCTATCGCTTTGTAAGAGGTCAACAAGGTTTTTTTTGTCGACTCTCCAAGTACTGCCGGCAAGTGAATTGAGGACCTTGTTCCTGCTTTTGAGCTTATCGAAGATAGCTGTAGCATGTGTAGGGAATCGAAAAAGGCTGTCCGATGTGATTTTGGGGTAATTGGTAGTCGGGATGTTGACGACATCGACTTTCACATTGAGTGACAACCACACCTCTGCGGTCCATGCAGTAAACAGTGTGACTGATGATTTGGAGTCGGATATTTTCATATTCCTCGCAGTGAAAAAGCGTGCTAAGTCAGTGAGGTGAAAGTTTATTTTCTTGCATATGCCATACAGTTTAGGTCCTGACGCCAGAGTTGTGCAATAATCAGCGTACGACAATTTCAACGCCTTCTGGTGGTGCAGGACTTTTAGAGGGGTAGAGCTTAAACAGAGTCGAGGATATCACTCCATGTTTAACTCTACGAGGCTTCGACTTTCTGTCTCTAAATTCTACATATGACTGGCGCCCACACATATAGTTTACAACCCAACGTTTCGAACTGTACGGAAGGGAAGTTTATGCAATGTCATCAAACAGAGTGGCATAATTGACCGCGCGAAGGCTTTTGTTAGGCCAAGAGCTACAAGGACCGTCCTGTCGTTTTGCTTGTTCTGGTTAAGGACGCGACTTATACGTTTGGTGATGGTGTGTAAAGCAGTTGTTGTCCTGTGCTGCTTGCGGAACCCATGCTGATGATCAACACAAAAAGTATTCGATCAGGCTGGGGATGATGCAGTGCTTCAAGAGTCTTTGCTACTGATGAAAGCAAGGAGATCGGCCAGTACGATTCTCTTTTACTTGCGTTTTTGTCTGGCTTTGGAACCACGCTGCCCATTTTCCAGGCATCGGGAACTAAGTGAGTGGCTTGCAACAGATTGCGCACTTTTGCCATATACTCCAAGTGCTTTAACATCAGCATTGAGATTCCGTCCGGACCCAGCGCCTTTAATGACTTTGCGCTGCGGATGACATGGGCAACTTCGCCAACGGTAAATTGTGGTAGTGCCTCTTCGACTCGGAGAGCGCGGAACGACGCAATACTCTCCATTTCGCCTTATCACTCTCTGGGTGCTCAATAAAAAACAGGTTTAATTAACACGCGACCGCTTCGGATCTGTCACTGTTCTATCACCGAACGTGACGGCAGTACGATTATCCTTTTTTCCAAGGTTAGAGAGCGATTTGACAGTTGTCCACAACTTACCAATTCGGGAGTTTAAGTAGCACTGCTTCAAGTGGTCTAGCCATTTGTTCCGCTTTATTCATTGACTAAACCACTGATCTCAGAGTTGCGATCCCTAATTCTAGGGTCAGTAGGGTTGGAACGACGAATGTCATCACACTCGTCTGCGAGTCCTGCTGTCTCTGCTGGAAAATTTGGTCGTACTTCGGGTATTAGACCAGCGGGGACATGGCGAGCGGAGCGGCTAGGTGAAATAGGTCTGTACTGCACAGAATGTTGTAACAGGAAAGCAAGTCCCCCACCTCCACTTCTGTTGCGATCGTTAAGTAGCACGGTGCATCGAGAATCGTCGATGCTATAGGTCGTACGTATCAAAAGTTAGGTACAATTTTAAAAGGAACCCTAAATCATTAGTCCGATTTTTTTAATTTGAAACGTCAAACATCTTCTAAGACATCGAGAATAAGATTTAATGGTGTCGAGTTCTCAATCGATCAGTCAATTGCAACTGTTTTGCTGACTTTTTCGAAAAAACACATCCTTTACGTTCGTTTAACCCTGCAATCCCATACCCTTACAACATTTCTTCAGATATTTCCTCCTATTTTAGATTTTCTACATATTGAATTAAATTTGCATTGTCTTAAACCCACTAGACTCTAGACCCCATGGTATTCTGAATATATTATTGAAAGGCTGATCTGAATTCCTTACCTTACCCTTATCCTTATTATTTTATTTATTATTGGAATTTGGGTACTTTCTGATTTATGGAAAAGGTGCTACTTGTTTCCACTTCATAAATCTGGTAGCCTGTTAGATGCATTGAACTTTAAAGAGTTGCATAATTAAGCGCAATTCCCAAGTTATTTGAAAAGATTGTTACAAATTTTGTTTCACGTAATGTGGCCCCTATACTCCATCCATGCCAACACGAATTTCGTAAGGGTCAGTCTACTATTACTAATCTACTCCAGTTTTCCTCTGAAGTTATATATGGTTTGTTTGTCGCAAGCAAACAGACGTTATATAAATTGATTTTAGTAAGGCGTTTGATATAGTAAATCACAGGCTTTTACTATTCAAGTTAAACATATTTGGACTAAATGAGGAAAGGAAACAAGTAGTTTTATTTGAGAAAAGTATATCCTCGAGTGTCCCACAGAGTAGCCCTTTAGCATTTTATTATCAACTCTAATTTACTAATGTTTGCAGACGACGTAAAATTATTTTCTTCTCATGCTAGTCTTGCGGACTGCCATATACTGCAGGATGGCTTGGACAGATTTAATTACTGGAGTGAATTTAGTTTTATGAAATTAAACAGAAAAGTGTAAACATATGTGTTTTTTTAAAAGTATATTGTTAGCTACTAAATTTAAATTATGTGGCTCTATATTTGCCATAGGTTCATTCATTTATTGATCTTGGTTTTATGATGGGCAGAAAGTTAAATTTTGATAGCCATATCATAACTATGGTAAATAAAGCGTATAGTATTATTTTTTATATTTCGCTAGTCATGTCAATTTAGTTTGGAATTCTCAATACGATTACTACGTTAACAAAATTGAATCCGTGCAATAACAATATTTACTATTCTGCTTAAAAAATCGACATTGGAATACTCCCTTCTAACAACAGTATGTTTAATCTTATTAAGTTACCCTCATTGAAGAGTAGGCGAACTAATATTATCAGTGGGGTTGTGGCATCTAAATATTTAATGCGTATCAAAAATCTCTATTAACGTCCCATTTAGACCATCTAGATACATTTGGATTTCGAAAGGTTGAATTCGTAGAATTCGTGCTAATTTTAACGCGTTATATAATTTGACTTCTTGTTAGATTAAGATGCATTAAAAACTATAATTATTTTTTATTTAAACTCAGTGTTTCCAAAACAATTTAAACTACACGCAAAGTTTCTTATAATTTTTATGGGTTTCTAATATTGTAAAAAGCGAAGGTGGTGGTTATATAGTGTGATTAATTTTGAGGTTCCCTACCTGAACCTGATTCGTAGCTGAGCTAGCTAGCTGAGCAAAGAAAAAAGTCTAACGGTGTGATATCACACGATCTTGGTGGCCAATCGACCGGTCCAAAACGTGAAATTATCTGCTCACCGAAGTGTTCTCACAATAAATCCAATGATTGATGCGATGTGTGGGAAGAGGCGCCGTCCTGTTGAAACCAAGTGTCGTCAAGATAACATGCTTCAATTTCAGGTAGCATAAAGATCGATATCATGGCGCAAAACCGAGCACCATTCATGGTTACATTCCGGCCATCATCATTTTGGAAAAAATATGCACCGATGATTCCACCAGCTTATAAACCGCACCAAACCGTGGTTTTCTCTGGGTATACTGGCACCTCTTGAACCTCTTCAGCCCAAATGCGGCAATTTCGTTTATTGACTTTGCCTTTTAGCCAGTAATGGGCCTCATTTTTGGTTCTCCCGAGCGCTCATTTCCATAGCATAGTTGCCAACATTTGAAAGTAATTATTTTAAAAAAATAAATGCCATTAAATGTCCTTTCAAATACCAATAATGATTCCAAACTTGATTAGAATTTTCATATATTTTTTTTTTGTTCTAAAAAAATACCTCTAGATGGATGACCCTTTACTTTAAGTTTGTATTGTATATTTATATTAATTCTCATTTTTTAATTGGTTTTGGTTTCTAATATTTTACTAAGTAATGGTGGCGGTTATACTTAGTAGGGACATAAATACTGTTACACATGTGTTATTCTGTAAAATAAAAAGTACTGAATGTTAATATATTTATTGATGTATATTGTATCCAAAAAGAATCTACTTATTCGAAATGTCCGCCTTTTGCCTTTACACACGCCTTAAGTCGCACTGGCCAATCGTTAATAGCTGCACGAACCTCGTTCATTGGAAAATTGGCCACAGCTCGAACCAAAGCAGTCTTACGAGATCCAATGTTGGGGTATCTTTATGACAAACCTTGTCCTCTAAAACCGTCGACAATTTGTAATACAATGGGTTCAAATCTGGACTGCCTGAGGGCCAATGTTCAGAGGAAATGAACGCTGGCAAATTGTTTCGAAGCCAGGCTTGGGACGTTTTAGCCTTATGGGCCGGCGCAGAATCCTGCTGGAACCATGGATAGTTTTGGAACAGGGAATTGTTAAGAGACTTCACAACAGCTTCCAAAACGATTTCTTGGTAAACTTTGGCCGATGTTTTGACTCCTTGTACGCAGAAATGCAGGTCAGTGACCCCATCGTAAGAGACACCCAACCAAACCATGACTGAAGCTGGGTGATGACCCTTTTCAATCCTTGGGATCAGTTCAGATGCTTCCTTATGACCGCGCATACACTCTATCATTTTGCTTGTTAAATTTTTCCTGAACGGTAAAATTTTTTTTATCGGTGAACAAAATTTGTCTGTGCAAGTTATCAGCGTGCTTCACCAAAAAACGTTTGCATTTTTCGATCCTATTTTTTTAAAGCTGCAGTCAATAAATGTCCGGTACGTCGTTTAAAAGCCCCAAGTATTTTTAATGATTCGACTCATGGACTTTTGCGTGATATTCATCTCACGGGCCATGGTTTTCTGTTTTCGGAGCGGATTTCTGTGAATTCTTGATTTAACGGCTTTGCTGACATGCGGTGTTCGAACAGAGCGTAGGCGGCCTGACCGGTGGCTGTCTTTTACATCCTCAGTCTCCTCAAACAGTTTTATGCATCAGTAGACGAACATGCGGCTAATCTCTAGTGGCCGGAGCGTTTTGAAAATATCGATTTTTTCATTTCACACTTGAAAAAGCGCTATTACAGCGATACAGTTCTCATTATCTGACCACTCCATGATAAAAGTTGAAACAATTTTAAAATCCCGTTACAGACTAAAGCTATTGAGGTTAGCTTTTAAAACCCACATTAACGGGGTATGTTCAGTTCTACTATTGAAATGGGTGTGTTCAATGTTGTAACAGTATTTATGTCCCTACTAAGTATTTGTATGATCCGTTGCACATTTTACTGTCTGAGTAATACATTCTGATGTTTTTTTTTTTGGACGAACGTTCCCACGCCACTCACACCCGCCCCTGCCGACCGAGGAGGCCACGTCCCCATGACGTAGGAACAACGTACACATTATGGACCGATCCATAATGTAGATGACAAGAAACGTCATCCATGTAAATTACCTACAGATATTTATCAACAGTCAATCGGTACAAAAAAATATTAATAATAATCACTAGAAAATATAAACACCAAATTTAATACTTTATAATATAACCATCACCTTAATTTAATACAATCCAATCAAAGTATGAGAAGGACTAGAAACATGCAATACAAAATCAAAATATAAACACCACCTTTCTTTATTACAATATTAAAATCCAATAAAAATAATATAAAGCATAATATACATAAGTATTTACGAATAATAACAATTACTAAATTTGTTTATAACAGCCTAAATTGTTATGAAGACAATGATCCTTGGTGTAATGAGTTTAAATAAAAAATTATTACAGTTTTTAATGAACCAAAACCTATGGAGAAATCAATTAAATGATATAACGAATTAAAATCAGCACACATTCTACGAAATGGGTTACCACATGCATAATTGTGCCTTTGAAAATCCAAGTGTAAGAACTGATAGTATCTAGTAGGTCTAAATGGGACGTTAAGACAAATTTTTGATATTAAGTATTCAGAGGCCACAACCCCACATATAATTTTATATACCATCATCGTATTCATCATAGTTCGCCTACTCTTCAATGAGGGCATTTTAATAAGATTTAACCTGCCATTATAAGAAGGAAGTTCATAACCATTGGCCAAGTTTTACCATTGCAATAGGCCGAACCGCGCACAAACATTTCTGGGAACTTTTATGCTCCTTCTGTCCACGAATGTAGGCAATTTTACAGCGATTTCGTTTGAATTGTCTCAAAGTGGTCGATTGTCTTTTGATATAAATAATCAGCAATATCCGTTGAATTCGTTGACACAAGACGAGGTCGTCTTCCGACGCCTATCGTAATTTGATCCAGAAGGCGTTGTCGTCATTTACCGATATTTTATTTTATATTACTGTCACATTGGAATAAATCAAAATAACTATCGCGAACCAAGTAACCTGAGTAACAATTTATCGCTAGAAACAGCATTTACCAGTAATTTTAAAAAATAGTGGAATGGGTACGAACATTTTGTGTTCATGACGCGTCAATTATTTTTGAGGGTTGGCGTGGACTTAAACTGTGCATTAAAAAAGCAACATTTACTTATATATAATAATAAACGCTTAAAAGTAACTGCCAACAAAATTGATAGTAGTGCCACTAGTGCGGAGAATAAAATCAATTTTAACTCTGCAAACTGGAGAAAGCTGTGGCGAATCTGCCAGTTTTTTAAACTGTTTAACCATTAGGAGGCCGTTCAGGAAGTTCAATGCAAAAACTGGCCAGCTTATGTGAAGACCCAGTGATAGAACGTGCTTTAGATTATACAATCAGAACTGTTTGACATTGTTAAAATATCCAAATGTGTTTGTGCCTAAAAATTAAAATCATCTAACGTCCATAAGTTGGTCTTAGCGGAAAGAAAGGTCTACTTCTTCGAAACTGTATACTCTGGTAAAATGAAATATAGGCTACAATACAAAAAAAATATATTTTTTAATTTTTTTTGCGTTCTTTTCAAATTGTATAAAGAAAATTTGTCCTATGAAAGGCATCACAGGACTCAAAAAATACCTTAACGCCGTGTCCAAAACTCAGACACGATACAAGGGCTTAAAATTCAATGTACCAGCTCATTTGATTGCTTGCAAAGGTTGTTGACCAGACTTCGCTTTTACAGTAAGGATGTGTTGTTCTCGGTAAGGCACATGCGCACATTTAAAAGTCAAAATGGACTCAAAACTTACAAAGAAATAATTCAATGTACGTTTTAGAACATCATTCACGTTGTTTTAGATTTTTTCAACATTTGTGCAGAATTTGCAGGAAAAAAATAATTTACCGTCCAAAAAACAAATTCTAATGCATCAGCTAGATATCTAGTTTTAGTTTAATTAAAGTTTTCGTCGTTGGTGTTAATATCAGCGATGCCTTGGTGGTTTTCTATTACTTGTAGTGATTTTTATTACCAAAAAACCTTTTTTGATTTTTAAAAAATCGATACTATTGCGATTTATCTACTTTCAGCTAGCACCTGCAGCGATTTTCACTAAAAACCTAATATTTCGTTTTTGGCGAGAATTGTTCTTAGAATTACACTGTGTGTAATTTTTTAAGTCATGTAAATATAACCATATACGGATTTTTTAAAAAATTGATACTATTGCGATTTATCTACTTTAAGCTAGCACCTGCAGCGATTTTCACTAAAAACCTAAAATTTCTTTTTTGGCGACAATTGTTCTTAGAATTACACTGTGCGTAATTTTTGAAGTCATGGAAATATAACCACTACGTGATAAAAAAAAAAGTTTCGTGTCTCCCAGTTTTTCCCCAGGTCATGTACCTTTTTTATGGGTCCCAAAGATTTGGGGCCTCATTTTTGCAAAAAAAGCTATATACGGATTTTTTAAAAAATCGATACTATTGCGATTTATCTACTTTCAGCTGCACCTGCAGCGATTTTGACTAAAAACCTAATATTTCGTTTTTGGCGACAATTGTTCTTAGAATTACACTGTGCGTATTTTTTTAAGTCATGGAAATATAACCATATACGGACACCACTACATGATAAAAAAAAAAAGTTTTGTTAAAGTCCATAGGTAGCATAGGTGTTCAAAATGCAAGGAAACAATCAACTACAAAAATGTAGTTGAGATACTATGCTATCTATTACAAAAATAATCAAAAGATATTCCATTATGTTTATAATCTTCAAATGCTACGCATAGATCCATGATTCGTCACCTGTGTCGATCTTATAAACGTCTTTTGAAATACCGCGATCGTATTTTTTCAAAATTTGCACCAATCGACACGAGCCTTTTTTGAGCGATTGTTGTGGGGGTCTAACGAGAACAAACCTTCTTACGGCTAGGTGTTAATGCAATATCAAATTCATGCCAGTGGAAGAAATACCCAAGGATGCCTCTATCTCACGGCATGTCACATGACGATCTTGCATTATAAGTTCACGCACGGCATCAATGTTTTCTGGCACAACGGCCGTTTTTGGACGACCTTCATCTTTGAGCGAGCGTCGGCCACGATTGAATTCATTAAACCTGTTTTTCGCAGTGCTATAGGATGGTGCTTCATCGCCATACAAAGATTTAAGTTTATCGATGCACTTTTGATAATCCACGTCGAAAGTTGTGAAAAATGATCGCACGAAAATGATCACGAGTTAATTCCATTTCTTTTGCAAAATTGATTTTTTCAAGTCACTGTAAACAACACAAATGATGGTCGTACGTCAAAACGTTCTGAGTACGTTTATGCTAAAAAATGTCAAACTTGTCAATGGAAATGTCAGATGGAGCCATGCGTACTTCATTAACATGGTGATCTTGTGACTTTTTATTATTATCTTTGTAATAGATAGCATAGTATCTCAATGTTGAAGTAAAGAAAAAGCTAATAAAATTAAAAAAAGTTCCCGAAATTGTTTATATTTGCGGCTACCTAAGCGCTGCCTAAACGTTGTTAAGAATCATTCCTAGGAAGTTTACATGTTCTAGAAATTGAGATCTTAGGTACATGCAGTTGATTGTTTCCTTGAATTTTGCAGTGTTTTTTCGATTCTATTTTTTATGACAAGAGCTACAACTTGCTTCAGAGAGTAAATCAAAATTCCGAACGGTTTGCAGTTTGTAGGCTCACTTTTTTTTTTGCAAAAATGACACCGATGCCCCGAAAAAAATTGCATTTCAGTCAAATAGTCATAACTTTGGAGTGGTAGGACCTCTAGGCTTCGATAATGTAATTTTGGAAATGCATTTAGTTGACCAGATCTTAACATGCATCGGACACGTATTTTTAACGTCAGTTCAAATATATTTTATTATCTTTAGGTCTGGCGTCTAAGCGGGCCATTCTTTAACGTAAATGCACTTGCCTGAAACCCATTGTCATGCTCTTCCGCTTATACGTCTGGAGTCGTTGGAAGACTTACAACAGAGTAATTTCTTCTTCTACGAAGGTAACATTACGTTTTATAAAATTTCTACTTTGATTTTTTTAGCGCATTAGGCCTAATCCATCGTACAAGGAAAACCTCCGCACCATAATGCTAGAACCTCTGTGCTTGATTTTCGTGCAAATTAATTGTGGATTAAAGCTGACAATCAGAGGTCTTTGGATATAGGATTGAGAACCTCTACCGCTATATAAAACAGAGAATTTTTCGTGCAATCTGATTGTATTTTGTAACAACATTAAAAACAACTTAAAACATCGATGAAGCAGATAATTAAGTTTGGCAGAAAGTCTAAATTGCTTTTTGTTTGTTGTATTTGACCTAAAAGTAAAACATAAATGGTGTTTTACCAGTTTTTATGGAAAATATTAAATTCTTACATCCTTTGGCACAAATCGCTTAAATTTGTTGGCGGAATTATTCTCAAAATTTGTAACTAAATTTTTTAATTGACATTCATAATATACTTTTTTCCCGGGGAAAAGTTTCCCATTTCCGAAGTAAGTTTAGAATATGAAGAAAAAAATATTTTTTGCTTAAAAAATTAAAGTTTTTTTATTCATAAAACGGTAAAAAGTGTTAAGTCCTATTACTTTCACGTAAAGTCACATAACCTATGAACAAAATGAGACATAGACCATGAAAATCGATTTACGCATTTCGCTTTTATGCACAATTAAGTGAAATATGAATTTCAAAAATTTGCTTGTATTTGTATATTTGTATTATTTTGAAAAAATCAATGAATACAAAATCGCTTATTGTAATGACTTAGTTAATTCACGAGATCATTGGATGGTCCAAATACAGTCGCTGAAAAAACAGATTGTTATGGTTTTATGAAGCCTCAATGCCTAAGAGTATTAGAGTGGTAGCAAAAGACAAAACGTAAGCCATACGTTGCCTGTCTATTCTGTACATACGAGGGATGCTATATATACTTTCGGCCAAAGATGAAAATGCTAATATTTATCATCAAAAACGGTTTTATTGTTTTTCAAAGTATTTTCCAGCATGATTTATACACTTTTGCAGACGTTCAAACCAATTGTCGTAGCACTTTTTCCACTCCGATTGAGACACCTCCAAAACATGGTTTTTGAACGCTTCAACAGCAACTTCTGGCGACGAAAATCGTTGACCGCGCATTTTTTTCTTGATGTGCGGAAATAAAAAGAAGTCATTGGATGCCAAGTCAGGCCTGTAAGGCGGATGACCCATCAATTCGACGTTTTGGCCGGTCAAAAAGGCGATGGTTTAAGCCGATGTGTGAGAGCTCGCATTGTCATGTTGCACAATAATTCGTCTTCTCATGTTCGTTTTTCGAATTTCTCTGAAGACTTCAGGCAAACAAATTGTGGTGTACCACTCAGAATTGACCGTCCTACGTTGCTCAAGCGGAACAGTCGCCACATGACCAGTTATGCCGAAGAGACCAGTTATGTCGGAGTACTTCTTCCACGAAAAGCACTTCTTCTTCGAAGACCCACACGGTCGATTGCTGTTTTGTTTCGGGCTCATACACATAGATCCATGATTCGTCACCTGTGATGATCTTATAAGGGTCTTTTAAGGCACCGCGATCGTATTTTTTTTTTCAAATTTCTTAGCACCAATCGACACGAGCCTTTTTTGAGCTATTGCCAAATTGTGTTCATGCAATATCATATGTATGCTGGTGGAAGAAATGCCCACGGATCATGGTATGTCATATGACGATCTTGCATTATCAGTTCACGCACGGCATCATTGTTCTCTGGCACAACGGCCGCTTTTGGTCGACTTCACGACCTTCGTCGTTGAGCGAGCGTCGGCCGCAATTGAATTCATTAAACCAGTTTTTCACAGTGCTATGGGATTGTGCTTCATCGCCATACAAAGATTTAAGTTCATCGATGCACTCTTGTAGTGATCATCCACGTCGAAAGTTGTGAAAAATGATCGCAATTCCGCGACTGCCGGTTCTATGTACCGGATTGAATCGAAAATCTTCGGCCAGGGGCAGTCACCTCGCCAATATATGTTTTTTGTTCGTCCATTTTTTCATCGTGGGAGCAGCACTTTCCAGAATGCCTGCTCCGGTGCACTTCAGGAGCTGTTCAGGTCTGAACCACATCAGGGAGTAAAGCGAAGCAGACTTTGTTGCCTCATGCTGTATCAACGAAGTTAGCAGTGGGTCTCTGGATATGGTGTTATCATCGTCGTCTGCATTTTTGTCGTCGTCGTCATCATCATCCAACTACGAGACTCCCCCGCAGTCGCCCTCGCAACAGCATCAACACATACAGCATCTTACACCACTGATTGCTGTTGCCACTCCTGACAGTGCCCCAATCTTGCAATTTAATTGTAATGGCCTACGCAACAAAATCAGTGAGGTCATAGAATTTATGAATCGGAGAAACATCATGGTCGCCGCGATCCAAGAAACTAAGCTGAAAGCCACCTGCAGCCTGCACAGTTGTGAAGGATACAACGTGCTACGTAAGGATCGCACCAGAAGTGGAAGTGGAGGACTTGCTTTCCTGGTACACCATTCTGTGCAGTACAGACCTATTTCGCCTGAGCTTGACTCTAGAGACCCATACATGGAATGTATGGGGTAGCAGTCAAGTCTGGAACTGCCGAAATAGAGCTGTACAACGTATACATCCCGCCGGTTGGTAGCTGTGCCCCGCGTTATCTGCCAGACATTAGCAATTTGCTACAAGGCAATAACCGCTTGGTCCTAGGAGACTTTAATGCTCACCACGAACTGTGGCATTCTCTCCTAGACAACGACCAGAGCTTTGGCAGAGCAAATTGATAGCTCTACGTTCTGCACAGTGAATGAGGACGCACCCACGCGGATTATGGACGATTGCCATAGCTCGCCAGACATCACTTTGGCATCGCCTGGCCTGATCAACGACGTCACCTGGCAACCCGTCATCTCACTAGGATCGGACCACCTTCCCATAATTCTCTCCATAAATAGACCACCCGATTTCATAACCTCTGATCGCCGTACGTTTCTCAATCAAAAAAGGCTGATTGGGAGGCCTTCAGAGAAGCCACCAACCGCAGCTTTAATAATATAGCTATTTCGTCGGACGTTCGGGTAGCTGATAAAAAGTTTCGGGCCATCATTAACGCAGCAGCCGCTCGCCATATCCCTGCTGGTCGAATACCCGAAGTACGAACAAACTTCCCAGCAGAGGCAGCGGGACTCGCAGACGAGCGTGATGACTTTCGTCGCTCCAACCCTACTGACCCTAGACTTAGGGATCTCAACTCAGAGATCAGTAGGTTGGTCAACGAATATAAGCGGAACAAATGGCTAGACCACTTAAAGCAGTGCAACTTGAGTTCCGGAATTGGTAAATTGTGGACAAAGGTCAAATCACTCTCTAACCCTGTAAGGAAGGATGATCGGACAGCTGTCACGTTCGGTGAAAGAACAGTGACGGATCCGAAGCGGTGCGCGTGTTATTTTAACCGGCTTGAGCACCCATAAAGTGATAAGGCGAAAAGGAGAGTATTGCGTCGTATCCGCGCTCTCCGAGTCGAAGAGGCACCACCACAATTTACCTTTGGCGAAGTTGCCCATGTCATCCGCAGCGCAAAGTCATCAAAGGCGCTGGGTCCGGACGGAATCACAATGCTGATGTTAAAGTACTTGGATACCCCGGGAGAAGAGTACATGACCAAAGTGCTCAATCTGTCGCTAGCCACTCACGAAGTTCCCGATGCCTAGAAAATGGGCAGAGTGGTCCAGCTACTGAAGCCAGGCAAAGACCCAAGTAAAGGAGATTCGTACAGGCCGATCTCCTTGCTTTCTCCAGTAGCAAAGACGCTTGAAGCACTGCTCCTCCCCAGCCTTATCGAACACTTTCCTAGTGCTGATCATCAGCATGGATTCCGCAAGCACCACAGCACAACAACTGCTTTACACGCCATCACCACACGTACAAGTCGCGGACTTAACCAGAACAAGCCTAACGACAGGATGGTCCTCGTGGCTCTTGACCTTACAAAAGCCTTCGACACGGTCAATCATGCCACTCTGTTCGAGGACATTGAAGAAACGTCCCTTCCGCCCAGTTTGAAACGTTGTGTGGGCGCCAGTCATATGTAGAATTTAGAGACAGAAAGTCGAAGCCCCGTAGAGTTAAACAAGGAGTTCCCCAGGGTGGAGTTTTATCCCCGGCTCTGTTTAACCTCTACCTCTCTAAAATTCCTGCACCACCAGACGGCGTTGAAATTGTGTCGTACGCTGACGATTGCACAATTCTGGCGTCAGGACCGAAAGTGGATGACATTTGCGAGAAAATCAACTGTTACCTCACTGACTTAGCACGTTTCTTCACTGCGAGGAATATGAAAATATCCGCCTCCAAATCATCAGACACACTGTTTACTGCTTGGACCGCAGAGGTGCGGTTGTCACTCAATGTGAAAGTCGATGACTACCCCAAAATCCTTGGGGTCACACTGGACAGCTTTTTTAGATCCTCTGCACATGTTACAGATATCTGCGATAAACTCAAAAGTAGGAACAAGGTCCTCAAGTCACTTGCCGGCAGTACTTGAGGAGCCGACAAAGAAACCTTGTTGACCTCTTACAAAGCAATAGGTGGGTCTGTAGCAAACTACGCAGCACCTGTATGGTCGGCGAACGTGAGTACGACGCAGTGGAAGAAAATTCAGATTTGCTAGAATGCCGCCCTTAGAACATCAACAGGATGTCTTCTTATGTCCTCTGAGGACCATCTACATGAGGAGACGAAGGTCCTTACCGTGCGCAGACACAATTTCCTGTTGTCTAAGCAATACCTGCTAGGGTGCTTTCGCAGCAGTCATCCTAACCACCATCTCTTGAACAGGATGCCTCCACCCAGGCAGATCTTCATGATCTAGAGAGAGAGGTCCAGCGGTATAAGAGAGAACCTTTAGATCATCGATTTGAACAGCATTCACGCCGATGATGTCGCAGCAGCAGTATCCAGCTACCGTGTGAATGCAGTGTGGAACATCCCACCTGAGGAGAAGAAGGTACTCGGCAGACGCGCGTGGTTCTGGCGCAGCTGAGATCTGGATGGTGCAGCCGCCTCAATTCTTACTGGGCACGAATTGATGCTAACGTTCCGGACATCTGTCCTGCCTGCCATCAGGGACCACATGATGTACTGCACCTCTTCAATTGTCCGGCCAAGCCCACTCAGCTGACCCCCAGGTCTCTGTGGACGCATCCAGTTCAAATGGCGCGTTTCCTTCACCTGGATATCGAAGACTTCAAAATAAATATATTGTTGTTACAAGAACAAAAATGATCGCACGAAATTGATCACGAGTTAATTCCATTTCTTTTGCCAAATTGATTTTTTCAAGTCACTGTAAACAACACAAATGATGGTCGTGCGTTAAAACGTTCTGAGTACGTTTATGCTAAAAAATGTCAGATGGCGCCAGGCAAGTGATGCCTGGCAGAAATAATCATATAGGAAATGCCTTATAGTACTCAGTAGAAAAATATATTTTTTGTTGCAGTTTACTATACTGAAACAAATTATGTTTAGGGAATTTCTAAAAAAAAATCGAATACATTGACATTTGTAAACTTAATAGAATATCAACAATTTTGAGTCGGAGAGCCTCTTTCGGTTGGGCGGACCTTAAAATTTGAAAAAGCTTTCCTTTGTAAGTATTGCTCTCCTATTTTTAAGGTACATAAAAATAGTCTGTTGCATCTTTAACATGAGTTTTTTACAAAATCAATTTTCAACGTGTTCGTATATAGTATATACTTATATATGTATACGATATACGAACACGTTTAAATCATGAGTTACCGATTGTCAATATATCATTAATCGTCTATAGTACCATTTTAACTCAAGGACAATTAATGAAAGATTACAAATGTAAACATGACCTTTAATGGTGAACACTGTAAGAAAAATAATCTTTTAAAAAATAGTCGGTGCAAAAAACTATTAATTAGTGTTTTCTACCTAATGGTTTAATATAGAAATATGCTTTAGAAGCAACACAGTTTTTTAATTATGTATCTATCTTTTGAGAACTCTTATTTATGCCACTATCATTAAAACCTATCAAGGCTTAGTACCAAAAGGGGTACAACACATTGTATCAGTGCTTGAATCTTAAGCACCTCTTAAAATCTATTGTTTAGCTTTAAAATCATTAGGTAGTACAATAATTTTTGTTAAGAAACAGTAGCATATCAACATTCTTGGATTTGAAGGAAGTTCTTCTGTCAGAAATTATACAGCTAATTTTGCTGAACATTCTTTCGGATTCCGTCGAAGTTGCTGAATGCATACGAGGGCGACCGGCCATCTTTGGCCTGATGTAGGTTTTATGGATATCGAAAAGATCAGAAGGAGTGAAATATTTTTTGCACCGCTTTAGGAAGCCTATACACTTGAGTGCTTCTTTCGACACTTCGAATACAACGAGCGTCACATTGTATTTTCATGCCCAGAACATCAAGAGCATCTGATTGTTCGACATCCATACTATCGATAGATAATGACGACACTGTTGGGACAGCGAATCGCTTGTGAGACAACAAGCAGCACTGTTTCTTAAGCGTTTTTAAATCTACTCTATTCACTCGACCCCAGTCGGAAATGGCCAGAAATCCCGGCCAAGTGTCTCTTCCATTATTCGCCTTTTGTCTTCAATATCTAGAAGACTACGGTCGAATGAATATGAATGACATAGGTTGCTGTCATCCGCGAAAGAGTAGATTGGATTCACGGTCTGACCCAAAAGATCATCAATGAAAATGAGAAATAATGAGGGAGAAAGGACAGAGCCTTGAGGCACACCTGCGGTCAGCCTATGTTTATCGGATGAGAACCCATCTACAACAACTCGTATAGTGCGATCTCTAAGAAAGCTCGATATAAATCGAGCAAATGTATTACTGACACCAAAAGCTTTGACTTTGCTTCAAAAAATCGTCCGTTGCACCAATTCCGAGGAGCTTTTAGCGGTTTATCAGCGTAATCCAATAGAGTTCTTGCGCCGATTATTAGCTGTTGATGAAACATGGCTCCATCACTACATCCCAGAATGCAAAGAACAGTCAACACAATGGATCAATGGAACAATGGAAGCTGGTAAAAGTGGTCCCAAGAAGGCGAAAACTGTTAAGTCAGCAGGAAAAGTAATGGCCACAGTATTTTGGGATGCAAGGGGTATATGTATTGATTATCTTGAGAAAGGAAAAACTATAAATAGTGAATATTATTGTGCATTATTGGATCGGTTGAGTGAAGAAATCAAGATAAAACGACCGCATTTAGAGAAAAAAAGTTCTTTTTCATCAAGATAATGCTCCTTCACACACTGTATTTTAAACTCAACAAAAACTGGCCGAATTACGATTTGAAATTGCTCCGCATCCACCATATAGTCCAGATTTAGCTCCTTCTGATTATATCTTGTTTCCAAATTTAAAAAAAATTCTCGGTGGCAAAAAACGGGGTTATTGCTGAAAGTGGGGCATATTTTGAAGGTCTTGAAAAATCTTATTTTTCGGATGGAATTAAAAAACTTGAAAAACGTTTGATGAAGTGTATTGAGTTGGAATGAGATTATGTTGAAAAATATATAATAATAATTCCAAAAAAACGGTTCTTTTTATGACAGGCCAGACTTTTGCGGTCGCCCTCGTATATATCTTGTGGCGCAGGTTTTTAGTCTTCTCATCTCGTTGGCATGGCTTGCTATTGAAATTTAAGGAAATCGATTCAGATTTTGTTAGGCAAATACGTCCATCTGGTTTTATGTTTTTACGAAATTTGGTACACGTTAGTTTTTTAAACCAAGGAAGAACTTTTATTACATTAAAGAAAATCGGTTCAGATTTACAAATAATTCCCAGATACACGTTCGTCCAATTTTTCTTTTTGAACTCTAGAAGCAACATCTGATATCCAATCTTGGTGTAATTTAGCACGAGTTAGTTTTTCGGGCCAAGGATTTTTATTGAGTTAAAATTTGGCACACGAAATTTCCTTGGGCCAAGGAAGGACTCTGTTGAAGTTGGATAAAAGCGGTTCTGATTTAGATATAGCTCCTACATATATGTTCAACCGATTTTATCAAAAACATTTTTTCACAAATTCAAATACGACATTATTTTTCTGAGTAAATTCAGAGGCCGTCTAAAAGAGTGTCCAAAAACATACATTCGGTTGGCTTTTCTGAACATACAGGAATACAGGGTATACTTTAGTCGGCCACGACCTACTGACTTGAGCTTTTTTTGAAGTTTTGAACTTCTAGTTGAACTATTAGTTTCAATTTTGATTTTAAAATTAAGTTAAGAGTTTAATCTCTACGATAAATGAACTAACCAATGCGGGAACCCCACGACTGCCGGTTATTCCCGGAATACATGCTCCAAATATTAATGGTCCAAGCCGGGATCAAACAAAACCCGTGAAAATTGGATCTGCTCGGTTTGTCAGAACCCTATAGACCATCGAGCTACGTCTGTAAGGTGTAATCGTTGCATGGAGTGAGTACACTTCAGGAGCTATTCAGGTCTGAACCACATCAGGGATTATAGCGAAACGGACTTTGTTGCCTTGTGCTGTATCAACGTAGTTCGCAGTAGGACTTTGGATTTTGTTTCATCATCATCCAACTATGAAACTCCCCAGTCTCCCTCGCAACAGCATTAATATGTACAGTAGAGTACACCAAAGATTGCTATTGCCACATCTGACAGTGCATCAATATTGCAATTTAATTGCAATGGACTACGTAACACAATTAGTGAGCTAATAGAACATATGAGTCGGAGAAACACAATGTCACTGCGATTCAGGAAACTAAGCTGGATGCCACCTGCAACCTGCACATTTGTGACGGATACACCGTGTTACGTAGAGATCGTACAGGTGGATATGAGGGAATTGCTTTCCTTTTACACCATTCTGTCGAGTACAGGCCTATCTTGCCTAATCATGACTTCAGAAACACATACATGGAATATTTGTAGGTAGCAGTCATGCCTGGGACTGCCGAGATAGATGCACCCCGACTTTTTGTAGGTAAGCACCGCGTTTTTTGCCTGGCGTTAGCTGCTACAAGGCAATAACCGCATATTCCTACGAGACTTTAATGCCCACCACGAACTCTTTTAGAGAACGACCAGAGAGACATAACTAGAGCAGAGCAAATTGATAGCTCTACGTTTTGCACTGTGAATGAAGACGCCTCCACGCAGATTATATCCGAATACCCATAGGCTGACAAGGATTCCTTCAGAGAAGCCACCAACCAGATGATCGGGTGATCGGATAGCCAAGAAAAAGTTCCGGGCCATCATCAACGCAGCAGCCACTAGTTATATTCCTGCCGGTCGAATACCTGAAATACGACCACATTTTCAAGCAGAGGCAAATAAGCGTGATAACATTAGGGATCTCAACTCTGAGATCAGTAGTTTGGTTGACGAATATAAGCGGAAGAAATGCTTAGATCAGTTTAAGCAACGCAACTTAAATTCCGGAATTGATAAATTGTGGACAGCGGCAAATCGCTCTCTAACCCGGAAGAAAGGATGACTGCACAGCTGTCACGTTCGGTGGTAATACAGTGACAGATCCGAAGCGGTACGCGTGTTATTTAACTGACTTTTTATTGAGCACTACTCCTCCCAGCCTAGTCGAACACATTCCATGCGCTGATCATCTGCATGGGATCCGCAAGCAGCACAACTGCTATACACCAATCCCGCGACTGCCGGTTCTATGTATCGGATTGACCCGAAACAAACACTCCTCGGCCAGGGGCAGCCACCTCAACAATATGTGTTTTTTGTTCGTTGCATGGAGATGTTTAAGGAGCTGTTTATGTCTGAACCACATCAGGGACTATAGCGAAGCGGACTTTGTTGTCTCATGCTGTATCAACGAAGTTAGCAGTGGATCTCTGGATTTGGTTTTATCATCGCCGTCTACATTTTCTTCGTCGTCATCATCATCCAACTACGAGACTCCCCCGCAGTCGCCTCCCAACAGCATCAACATACATCTTACACCACAGATTGCTGTTGCCACTCCTGGCAGTGCATCAATTTTGCAATTTAATCGGTGAGGTAATAGAATTTATGTGTCGAAGAAACATCATGGTCGCTGCGATTCAAGAATCAAAGCTGAATGACACCTGCAGCTTGCACAGTTGTGACGGATACAACGTGCTACGTAAGGATCGCACCAGAAGTGGAGGTGGGGGACTTGCATTCCTGTTACACCATTCTGTGGAGTACAGACTATTTCGCCAGAGCTTGACTCTAGAAACCCATACATGGAATGTATGGGGATAGCAGTAAAGTCTGGAACTGCCGAGATAGTGCTGTACAACGTATACATCCTGCCGGTTGGTAGCTGTGCCCCGCGTTATTTGCCTGACATTAGCAATCTGCTGCAAGGCAATTACCGCGATCAACGCTCACCACGATCTGTGGCATTCTCTCCTAGACAACGACCAGAGGGGCATAGCTTTGGCAGAGCAAATTGATAGCTCTACGTTCTGCGCAGTGAATGAGGACGCCCCACGATTGCTATAGCTCGCCAGACATCACTAAGGCAACGCATCTCACAAGGATCGGACCACCTTCCCATAACTCTTTCCATAAATAGACCAGTTCGGGTAGCCGAGAAGAAGTTCCGGGCCATCATCAACGCAGCATCCGCTCGCCATATCCCTGCTGGTCGAATACCCGAAGTACGACCAAATTTCCCAGCAGAGACAGCGGGGCTCGCAGACGAGCGTGATGACATTCGTCGCTCCAACCCTGCTGACCCCAGAATTACGAATCTCAACTCTGAGATCAGTAGGTTGGTCAACGAATATAAGTGGAACAAATGGCTAGACCACTTAAAGCAATGTAACTTGAGTTCCGGAATTGGTAAGTTGTGAAGAACGGTCAAATCGCTCTCTTACTCTGGAAGGAAGGATGATCGGACATTTGTCACGTTCGGTGATAGAACAGTGCCAGATCCGAAGCGGTGCGCGTGTTATTTTAACCGGCTTTTCATTAAGCACCCAGAGAGATAAGGCGAAAAGGAGAGTATTGCGCTCACCGAGTCGAAGAGGCACCACCACAATTTACCGTTGGGGAAATAGCCCATCTCATTCGTAGCGCAAAGTCATCAAAGGCGTTGGGTCCAGACGGAATCTCAATGCTGATGTTAAAGCCCGGGAGTAGAGTACATGACAAAAGTGTTCAATCTGTCGCTAGCCACTCACTTCCGCTACTGAAGCCAGGCAAAGACGCCAGTTCAGGAGATTCGCAAAGACGCTTGAAGCACTTCTCCTCCCCAGCCTGATCGAACACTTTCCTTGTGCTGATCATCAGCATGAATTCCGCAAGCAGCACAGCACAACTGCTTTACACGCCATCAACACACGTATAAGTCGCGGCCTTAACCAGAACAAGCCAAACGACAGGACGATCCTCGTGGCTCTTGACCTAACAAAATCCTTTCGACACGATCAATTAGCGACTCTGTTCGAGGACATTGGGTCGTAAACTATATTTGTGGGCGCCAGTCATATGTAGAATTTAGAGACAGAAAGTCGAATCCCCGTAGAGTTAAACAAGGAGTTCTCCAGGGTGGAGTGATATCCCCGGTTCTATTTAACCTCTTCCTCTCTAAACTTCCTGCACCACCAGACGGCGTTGAAATTGTGTCGTACGCTGACGATTTCACAATTCTGGCGTCAGGACCTAAAGTGGAAGACACATGCGAGAAAAAACACTGACTTAGCACGCTTTTTCACTGCAAGGAATATGAAAATATCCGCCTCCAAATCATCAGCCACACTGTTTACTGCATGGACCGCAGAGGTGCGGTTGTCACTCAATGTGAAAGTCGATGACGTCAACATCCCGACTACCAACTACCCCAAAATCCTTGGGGTCACATTGGACAGCCTTTTTCGATCCTCTGCACATGCTTCAGCTATCTGCGATAAACTCAAAAGTATGAGCGAGGTCCTCAAGTCACTTGCCGGCAGTACTTGGGAAGCCGACAAAGAAACCTTGTTGACCTCTTAAAAAGCGATAGGTCAGTCTGTAGCAAACTACGCAGCACCTGTATGGTCGGCGAACGTGAGTACGACGCAGTGGATGAAAATTCAGACTTGCAGGATGCCGCCCTCAGAACATCCACAGGGTGTCTTCGTATGTCTTCTGGGGACCATCTACATGAGGAGATGAAGGTCCTTACCGTGCGCAGAGACAATTTCCTGCTGTCTAAGTAATACCTGCTAGGGTGTTTTCGCAGCAGTCTTCCTAACCACCATCTCTTGTACAGAATGCCTCCGCCCAGGCAGATCAGGTACGATCTTCATGATCTAGAGAGAGGTCCAGCGGTATATGAGAGAACCTTTAGATCATCGAATCATCAGGCAGCAGTATCAAGCTACCGTGGCTGACACGCGTAGTTCTGGCGCAGCTGAGATCTGGATGGTGCAGCCGCCTCAATTCTTACTGGGCACGAATTGATGCCTACGTTCCGGTTGTTTGTCCCGCCTGCCGTCAGCGAACACGTGACATGCTTTACCTCTTCAATTGTCCGGCCAAGCCCACTCAGCTGACCCTCAGGTCTGTTTGGACGCGTTCAGTTTAAATATCGTGTGTCCTTTACCCGGATTTCAAAGCAGATCCCTTATAGACGAACGAACCAGACTTACAAAACAAAATATGTTGTTGGCACATCAACAACAACCATAGCTGTTCCTAATATACAATTTCCTGTAAAAAAAAAATAAATATATTTAGTTGGTGTCGGAGGCCGGAGTCGTTCCACAGCCCTGATTGTCATGAATCAACAATACTTTCGAAAAAAAACAGTAATAAAAATTTTGTTCAACGAACAAGCTGCATGGTTTGCTGGCACTGTATTTCCGATCTGAAAACGCACTAAGATAAATTAGATCGTAATCTACTTCCGCAGAGCTATCTAAGGATGGTGAGTTAAGTTCAACCGGAAGGCTCATAATGCTTGCCGCGATCCTTTAATTAAAACACTGCAGAGACCGATCGTTATAGGCCGATCGTTTTAAAATTTTAACAGATTGCTACTGTGGACCAGGAGGTTGCCACACGCTACAAACGGGTACAGGCGTAGGTAGCACTGCCCACATCACACTTAAAACACCCAAAGCTCATAAACTATGTGTTTGGAACATCATATTCGGTATAAATACTATGGTGCAAAGGCCCATTTTTTTGAAAAATGTAACGCCAATAATAATACTATCCCCTTCGTCTTGAAATTTAAACAGAGTGCTACTATTGGTCTATTTCACACCGCCTTTTTTTTAAAGCGATATAAACTCATCCAAAAAGTTAAACCGCCACAACGCATATAGTATTTAAGTTATGAACATCGGATTCGTAATATACTAACGTACTAACGCGCAAAGGGAATTATGTGGTGCCACGCTCCTTTTTTTGATGTAATGAACTTAATTATATGCAGAAATTTACACTGTATGATACTGTGTTAAGAATTACTTAGTATATTAATACGATTTTAAAAAGGGACCTGGCATCGCACCCTTTTCCCCTGAACTTTTTTATTTTTACTTCCAATATATTCCGAGTCAGATTTGCCTAACTTGAATACTTCATGAGAACATCAGATTCGACATATCGTCTGTGCGCCGACCAAAACTCCTATGTGTATTTTTCGATTTATTTTATTGTTGTATTAGAAAGCCTTATTGGTAATACGATCACCTACCAAAGCGTTTCGCGTTATCTTCATTCGTTCCAAAGTTAGCCAATACTCCTATGTGTAGCCCATAGTACAAATGCTCCAATAAAAACTCGCATGTGTTTTTGTACACATAGGATTTTTTGATATAAAAGAAAATTGCATGGATTTGCGTTTGATTTTCTGTCAAAAAAAAATTTTACGAATTTTCCCAAAAAGTTTTCCGTAATTAAATTGAAGAAAAGGAAAAAAGGAGAAAAAGCCAAATAAACAACAGCAAAGCCAAATTGCAATTCTATAAATTTTTCGCATCTCCTACATATTAGCGACTTTTAGATGAATACAGCTATCGAGAATACGATGGAAGGCGAAATTAATCTTAATCTTTATTTGAACGAGGAAACGGGAGTTTTTGAAGCAATAGATAAATGTGAAAATGAGTTGGAAGAAAATGTGGAAGGATTGTTAAAGACGGAAAGGAAGAAGAAAAACAAAGAGTTACGTGTTTTGGGGAAAAAATATGGATCAAAAGGAGCTAGAAAGATGAGAGACAATTGTTGTGCCCATCTCGCTGAGAAGAAAACAGAAAGAAGCTTTCTCTGTGGAGCTATTGATGAAGGTAATCGTAAAGATACTTTCAATTTTTTTTTGGAATTTACCTTCATGGGATGTCAAAAAAGCCTACATTATGGGTTTGGTTGAATTTCGCAAACAAGCCGTTAGAAGGAGACCAAATTCAAAACACGTAAGGAAAACATGCCATTTTGATTGTTATTTGCCATCTTTAGGGGGAAACAAAATACGCGTGTGTAAGAAATTCTTTTTGGGAACATTTAATTTAGAAGACCGTACATTCCAATTATGGATAAAATCCGGAGATAAAAAAGGTGGAAATAAGAAAGCCAAACCTCTAAAACAGAATCTCTTCTCAAGTGGTTGAATCTAATTCCGAGAGTTCCGAGCCACTATTGCAGAGCAAGAACTAAGAGAACATACGTCGAAGAGATATTTAGGACCAAAACCGAAATGCACAGATTATATATTGAGTGGTGTGAGAAACATAACGAAATTCCGGTTATGCGAAAAAAGTTCTGTGAAGTTTTGAAAGAGAAACAAATATCAATATTTAAACCCCGCAAGGACCAGTGTGATGTTTGTGTTGGTTATAAGGAAGGTAATATTGATCAAGAGGAGTATGAGATTCATGTTTTAAAAAAAGACGAAGCCAGGGCCGCTAAAAAAATGGCTGTTGACAATATGTCATCTGATATGTTAGTAGTGACCATGGATATGCAAAGTGTTTTATTGTGCCCAAAACTACTTGCATCCGAACAGTACTACAAGCAAAAATAAGCCATTCATAACTTTACATTTTATGTAAAAAACACTAAAGATGTGTACCTGTACGTATGGCATGAAGGAGAAGGAGTTGTAAATTCAAACAATATTACAACATGTGTTCTTCATTTCTTACAACAATATTGTATTTCGTATAAAAAGGTGGTGCTGATATCTGATGGGTGTACTTATCAAAATAGAAACAAAGTATTGTGCAGTGCTTTAGGTAATTTTTCATCTTCAAGAGACGTAGAAATACAGCAAATAATACTAGAAAAAGGTCATACGATGATGGAAGTTGATAGTGTGCATTCTACCCTAGAACAACTATTTAGTCCACCAATATACTCCCCTGCTGACTACATACATCTGATGCGTCGTGCAAGACCATCTCAACCATACATAATTAATTATTTGGATTATACATTTTTCAAAAATTATGAGCATCTTCCAGACAACTACCGTTCTATTAGGCCAGGACGAAAGACTGGAGATCCAACAGTCTGTGATATTCGTGCACTACTTTTTAAAAATAATGCAGTTATGTACAAATTGCGGCATACAGAAGAATGGAAACCTTTACCTCAGCAAAGAAATCAAGAAGTGCAAGCCGACTTGAAAGCTTTATATACGATGCCATTAACAATTGATACAAACAAATATAATAGCTTACAATCCCTAAAACAATTTATGCACAGAGATTATCATCACTTTTACGATAATTTATACCGTTAGGTTCATTTATTTAAAATACTTGTTTGCTTGATTGAATTTTGTTACTTAATTCTGTTGTTTAATAAAAAAAATCTCATGTTCCACTATTATCTGTCATATTCGCCAATGGTTGGGTCGGAAAAAATCATTTATATCTTCTATATGAATTTACAAACAAATACTCCTATGTGTATTATAATTTAACTATTATTTTAAAAAGTGTCCGAAACAAAAACTCCCATGTGTAGTTTTTCTTTAAATATCCTTACCACACCAAAGCGCCAAAAGATATCTGAATTTTTTTTTGATATAATGATGACAAATGGGCTTTGAAAAAACAAAAAATGTGATATGCTAAAAATTTCGCAAATTGCCAAAATAAATCAGTTTTCATTCTCTCCTGAAAACTAGGTAAAATACACATGGGAGTTTTGGTTAGCGCACAGACGATATGTACTATTGGCGTGTAAAGATATAAGCTCTTGGTAAAAGTGGGTATTGATATGAACATAGTATGCAATTTTGGATTGTATACACGGATACAATTTCGCGAAGTATTTAAGTTAGGCACATCAGATTTGGAATATGTATTTACTTAGAATTAATTTATACGGGATATATATATATATATATATATATATATATATATATATATATATATATATATATATATATATATATATATATATATATATATATATATATATATATATATATATATATATATATATATATATATATATATATATATATATATATATATATATATATATATATATATATATATATATATATATATATATATATATATATATATATATGTATATATATATACAAGTATACAATATATATATACATAATATAATACATAACAAACCTTCTTCGTCCTCTTCGCTGCTATCGGCCATAGCTTTCAACTTTTTGTTTTTTTTCTTTTCGTGTACTTCCTGATCCTCTTCCTCCTGAAAATAAATAATATTTTTCAGTAAAACATATATGGTTTTTGGTTAGTTATAACTAAACATTTACGAGTATCAAAAAGAAACACAATGAGCAATGTTACTTCCGACATCAATAACGTTCGGCCCTGTTCTCTTCATTTCACCAAAGTGGAAGTAACCTGTGACATGATGTCGCAACTAGTGGGAAATATATTTGCCGGAAGTCGATTTCACATACGGACTGTACGAGCGAAAAACAAATTTGATCTGTAGTGTAAAGTGCGGTCAACTGGCCAATCGATAACAAACGGGTGTGAACTCTTAGAAAGTCGCGTATACCTGACGAACATCCTCAAGTCAGGAATAAGGCGACGGATGTCTGATGAACATACACCATGAACGTAACGATAGAACAGCGCCACGCAACCGACATTCCGACGATGCTCCTTTGGTCACGGTCAAGTAGCTCCAAGGATGATTTTGGAGCACCTGCCCATACATGGGAGTTGTATTCCATCTTCGGCCTGATGTAAGTTGTATAGATATTGAAAAAATCAGGAGTGAAATATTTCTTGCACCGCTTCAAAAAGCCTATGCACTTGAGTGCTTCTTTCGACACTTCGAATACATGACTCGCCCAACGAGCGCCACATTGCATTTTCATGCCCAGAACATCGAGAGCTTCTGATTGTTTAATACCCGTACCATCGATAGAAATTTAGGATATTGTTGGGTCAGCGAATCGCTTGTGAGACAACAAGCAACACTGTGTCTTACGCGCATTAAAATTTACTCTATTCACTCGACCCCATTCGGAAATGGCCAGTAGATCCCGGCCAAGTGTCTCATCCATAATTTGCCTTTAGTCTTCAATATTTTGAAGACACGGCCTACGGTCGAAGGAATATGAATGACAGAGGTTACTGTCATCTGCAAAAGAGTAGATTGGATTCACGGTCTGACACAAAAGATCGTCAATGAAAATAAGAAATAAAGAGGAAAAAAGGACAGAGTCCTGTGGTACACATGCGGCCAGCCTATGTGTGTTGGATGAGAACCCATCTACAACAACTCTAATAGTGCGATCTCTAAGAAAGCTCGTAAAAATCGAGCAAACGTATTACCGACCCCAAAAGCGATCAGCTTTGATATGAGTGCACCGTGCCAGACTTTATCAAAGGCCTTGGAAATATCTAGAGGCACGAACTTACTCTCACCAAACTGGTGGTTTCGGACACTAATTTTGTTGTTATATTGTTTTCTCTGTCTTCAATAGATACGGACGTGTTTTTCGACTTTAACTTAAAATCGAAATCATTTACAATATTGATCATTTAATATTGTAAAAAAGAATCAGCGTAGTGCCTTTCCCAACTAGTATTCGTTTGTTCCGAAACACATGGCTCCAAACCAATCTATACAATAAAATAAGTTCGGCTCGGCCGAGCCTTATATACCCTCTACTGTCCCTTCGCAACTAATGCAAAAAAACATGGCCCCTTCGGCCAATGCGACCGTACCTTATCTATGCCAGAACTTTAAAATTACTCTATATTTTGATTCGTAGCAATATTTGCTTTAATTTAAGTATACATAAGTTACTGACTTTTATTCCCATTGCTAAAGGTAAACTTTTTCCATGGGCCGATTTCGCTTACTTTCAATCCCAAACATATTATGGCCATAAATAAGCCATTATTATACAAAATTGCAGGATCGTAGGTTTATTCGTTTGACTGCTACCGCGCTTTCAACATATACTCGTACACGGACGGACGACTAGATCGTCTTATAATTTTACGACGATCAATAAGTAAAATATTTCGTGGTGTTACAAACGGAATGACAAATTACTATACCAACCACCCTTCGGTATAGGGTATAAAAATAATGTATGAGATTCCCGAACTCAAATGCGAATCGTTTAAGCGCAAACGGCAGAAATGCATACTTTTCCGTACAATATGCAGATTTTGACAACAATTGTATCGCTTTGGGGCACAATTTATTTTGTATTTAATATGAGACATCGAACGAATGTGGTGTTTAGGTCCCACATAAAGAAAAGGTCTCGCCAAAAAATATGCTAACAAATATGAAACTATGTTCTGTTGGCCAGATTCATCTTAATGTTGGAAAAGACTTTCCGCTGGGATTAGCGCTAAGTACAATATTCAATATCGTAAGATGTCTCATATTAAATACAAAATAATTGTGCCCCAAAGTGATACAATTTTTGTCAAAAGAATCTGCATATTGTACGGAAAAATTGTTTTCGATAAATAAATGCATCTCGATAACGAGTACCGTGATCCAAATCATTTCGATTTCGACAAAAATTTGCACGATATCGAATGCGGTGATTAGGCCCCAGGGCTTTATTTAGTTTCAATAATTCTAAATAGCGCAGGGGCGTATTAGCAGAATACCTCTGAGCACTCAGGCGTAACACTTAAATCGACACAAATAAATCTACCGCAAAATGTGCAAAGCGTATGGACGGATATGTTAATATAATCAAACGTAAGTCTAGTCCTAGGGCAAAACCAAAGAAAGAGAAGATCCTATCCGATAACAAAAACCTCCACCACTTCTTCTACGGGAGATGATGAAATGTTATTAAAAAAAGTAGAGACTTACTGTAAGTACATATAGACAAGTTGTAAATTTCTTTGATTTTGAAAGAAAAAGTTATTACATACCAACTTTAAAGTTCTAAAGGTCTGATAGTAATTATAAAAGAAAATGATAGTCCCTTCCAACCAGATGAGACAAAGCAAGTAAACACGTCGTTAAGTTCAACCAGAACGAAAATGGTACGATTTTGCGCGGTTTCGGTCCACGCGTCCGTCCCTAATCTCAGCCAAAACTTGAAAATAGCTCAATATTTGGTTTCGTTTGAGTACACATATGTCCATATTGACTATTGAACCACAGGAGCCAAGAAGAGTTTTTTAGAGGTAATTAGTGCATCCCACCTAAAAATACCCATTTTACCACTGTCCGTCCACAAAATAGTATAATTTGCTAAGAGGAATAAGCTTTTCTTCTGGGCCGATTTTGCCCACTTTGCAGTTAGCACCTACATGTATTTATAAATATTTACCAAATTCTGCCATAACTATAACTATGCACACTATAGTGGCTTGACTTGTGTGAAGCCAATACTTCAAAATATGTACCCCTATAGAAATTGAACAAAATACAACTGGAACTGGATTTGCGCAATTGTATGAAATGTATATCATACGAAATAGAACGCTAGGGTCTATGAATGTATTATGTAGTCATTTTTTTTTTTTTGGAAAAAATGTATATATTTTTTAAAAACATTAAACTTGATACTTCTTGCATATACACTTTAATAAAAAAAAGTTTTTTACACAATGGCAAAGTGGCATTGATTTCGTGTCGGAATTGAACATAAAAAATTATAAGCATATGTGCTTCTCTAGATGTAGATAGTTGGCTACTAAATTAAAATTAGGTAGCTCTGAATTTAAATCGGTTGATTCATTTATTGATCTAGGTTATATGATGGCAGAAAGTTAAATTTTAATAACATCATTACTATGGTAAATAAAGCGTAAGGTGTCTTTTATTTTATGAAACGCTGGGAAGAGTTTCCTGACACCGACCAATTTTAGAAATTGATCAGTGGTTTGGGATCATATAATTACTATGTTAACAAAATTGAGTCTGTGCAGAAACATTTTTTACCATTCTGCTTAAGAAATCTACTTTGGAATACGGGCTATGAATTTCCTTCTTACAACTGCAGGTTGAATCTTATTAAATTGCCCTATGATGAAATTGGCCTCTCAATTTGTAATATCAACAATTTCTAATAAAGTCTCATTTAGAACATCTAAATAAAATCAGTTTTTACACTGGATTTCCATAGGTACAAGTCTGCATGTGGTGATCCATTTCGTAGAATATGTGCTGATTTTAACCGGTTTAATTGACTTCTCCTTATGTTTTGATGCCTTTAAATCTATAATTATTTGTTATTCAAATTCATTGTCTTTATAACAATTCAAACTATGTACTTGCAATGTACTATTTGTACTATTGTTTTATTTTTTGAAATTGGTGCTTGACTAAAACACGTAATTTAATTTTAAGTATTTGTAAGATACTACATTTTATTCAGACAATAAGTAATTACATCAAATGTTGAGAATATTACATGTCATCTAGTATAACCTCCAGCAGAGATTACAAATCAAAACGGAGACAAAATATGCAATACAAAATATTCAATACAATTTTTAATAGCATATGAACATCCCAAAGGCTGGTATTCGTCTTAAGTACTCGAAAAGTGTCACATTACTTGTGTGTGCCGGCTGCACTTATCACAGACCATTATCACCATGTGGGACCGAATAATCATGTGTGAGCGTACAAATAGTATATAATGTATGCAGTTAACAATTTTATGGGCTGTACTTAAGAATACAACATTACCCAACACTAGGGGTGGGGTAGTGTTGTATGGAGATTCTTAGTAGAAAGATTTGGGTATGACTCACCCCCTTATTTTGTAGTTTGGAAAAAAATGCGTGGGGGAGGTGGGATCGGGTCAAGTGACAGAGCATCGAGGTCAAAGGTCGTGTGATGGCGGAAAATATTCACAAAAAGCCCCGCAACTACCTAGAGTCGTACCTAGAGGAGTAAAATTTATGACCGACCCCCATTATTTTTTCCCTCCCAATTTTTTTCCAAAATAACTTCCCCCTTTCTTCAACCCCACAGGGGGCTCCCATAATTTTTTTTTTAAATTTTGCTCCCACCGCTTTATCTACCCCAAAAGTGTCCCTAGAGGAGTTAACTGTAAGACCAACTCCCAATATTTCAACAATTCCAACAGTTTCTCAGAACAAATCCACACTCTATCTTTAACCGTTAAGGGAGTCCCCATACAAATTTTTGTCATGAATACCACCCATAAGAAAAGTCCAATGCAAAATGCACTTAAAAAGACCAAACAAAATTCCCCACCAAATATTTTCGTTTAAATTTTCTGTTATTACTGATGATAATTTATTTTCGTTTTTATTAAAAGTAAAAATACTTGTATTAAAAATTCGAAACTTTTTATAGTTCGAAAATGTTAGTCAAATTATTTTAATTTTTTCATGTGATGGATATCTCTTCCGACTTTCGGCGACGACTCAAGTAACAATATTTTTCATCATCGTAAGGGAAAATTTATATTACTTGAGGTCGTCGCCGAAAAATTGAAACAAAATAAATTTTTTGTATGGAAACCCCCTTAGGGGTGAAGAACGGGGGAAGTTATTTTTAGAAAAAATATTGGGAGGGAAAAATTAATGGGGGTCGGTATACTTGTTACCCCTCTAGGTGTGACTCCTAGGACGTTCCGGGTTTTTTGTGAATATTTTCCCACGACATTTGACCTCGATGAGCTGTCACTTGCCCCGATTCCTCCATATTTTGGCCCATGCATTTTTTTATAAACCCCACAAAATAACGTATCAAAATCGAAAACTCTTGCACTATCCCACCCCTACCCAACACACAATATAAAACATGTTCAACTTTGAACATTGTTGGTTTCTAATATTATAAATGGCAATGGTAGGGGTTATACAGGGTGTCCGTCGGGCAGGTATATGTTTGTTTATAATTTTTGATTAAATGAAAGGCAATGGATCTTATATTGATAAAAGTTTTATTTAATGTTGGCAATTATGTATGAAATACAATATTATGCGTCTGAATATTTGAAATCAAAAATATCTATTAACGTCCCATTTAGACCATCTAGATACTATCAGTTTTTACACATGTAAAGGGTGTTTTTTTTTGGGGTATAGAACTTTAAGTTGGCATCACTTTTTTAACTGGCGGCCATTTTGTCAGCTGTCAAGTGATTAATATTTAGTTTGGTTTGCCATTTCATCATGAACAGGTTGACAAAAGAACAACGCTTGCAAATAGTGCAAATTTATTTCGAAAGTAATGATACAGTTCGCGAAGTTCACCGCAAGCTCCGTCCATTTTATGGTCGACATAATCGTCCATCAGAGCAATTAATTCGGTTAACCATGGATCGGTTTACATGGACCATTGGATTATATTCTTTGGGGATATGTTAAGTCGCTCGTCTACGCCAACAAACCAGAAACACGTTAGGGGACTTGGAAGCCAACATTCGTGGCGTTATTGCCAACATACGGCCCCATATGCTCGAAAAAGTGGTTGAAAATTGGACCTGTAGAATTGGCTTTATTCGAGCCAGCCGCGGCGGCCACATGCCCGAAATCATATTTAAACATTAATGGCATAAAATTATCCTTCCAATAAAGCCAAATTGATGGACATTAAAACGATTTTCTTGTGTTTTATTTCAATTCGAAGTTCTATACCTCAATAAAAAACACCCTTTATTTCCAAAGGTACAATTATGCATGTGGTGATCCATTTCGTAGAATGCGTGCTGACTTTAACTCGTTATATCATTTAGATGACTTCTCCTTTCGTTTTGATGCACTAAAAACTGTAATTATTTTTTATTTAAACTCATTGTCTTCATAACAACTTTTTTTTAGACGAACGTTCCCACGCCACTCACACCCGCCCCTGCCGACCGCGGAGGCCACGTCCCCATGACGTAGGGACAACGTACACATTATGGACCGATCCATAATGGAGATGACAAGAAACGTCATCCATGTAAATTAGCTGCAGATATTTATCAACAGCCAATCGGTAAAAAAAATATTAATAATCACTAGAAAGAAAATATAAACACCAAATTTAATACTTTATAATATAACCACCACCTTAATTTAATACAATAATACAATCCAATCAAAGTATGAGAAGGACTAGAAGCATGCAATACAAAATCAAAATATAACTACCACCTTTCTTTATTACAATATTAAAATCTAATAAAAATAATATAAAGCATAATATACATAAGTATTTACGAATAATAACAATTACTACATTTGTTTATAGCAGCTTAAATTGTTATGAAGACAATGGGCCTTGGTGTAATGAGTTTAAATAAAAAATTATTACAGTTTTTAATGAATCAAAACCTAACGAGAAATCTATTAAATGATAAAACGAATTAAAAGCATCAAACATTCTACGAAATGGGTTACCACATGCATAATTGTGCCTTTGAAAATCCAAGTGTAAGAACTGATAGTATCTAGTAGGTCTAAATGGGACGTTAAAAAAATTTTTTTATTAAGTATTCAGAAGCCACAACCCCACATATAATTTTATATACCATCATCGTTATCATCATAGTTCGCCTACTCTTCAATGAGGGCAATTTAATAAGATTTAACCTGCCATTATCAGAAGGAAGTTCATAACCAGTACTCCAGTGAAGACCTCTTAAGCAGAATATTAAAAATTGTTTCTGCACGGACTCAATTTTGTTAACATAGTAATCATATTGGGGATCCCAAACCACTGATCCATATTCTAAAATTGGCCTATCTAGGAAATATAAAGTTGTTTCGTAGTATATGGAGCAGTAAACTCTTTTGCCCAGCGTTTCACAAAATAAAAGACACCATACGCTTTATTTACTATAGTAATGATATGGTTATTAAAATTCAACTTTCTATCCATCATAAAACCGAGATCAATAAATGAATCAACCGATGTCAATTTAGTACCCAACAAACTACGTCTAGAAAAGCACATATGCTTACACTTTTTAAGGTTTAATTCCATAAAATTAAATTCACACCAAGTACTAAATCATCCTGCAGTATGTGACTGTCCGCGAAGCTAGCATAAGAAGAAAATAATTTAACGTCGTCTGCAAAAATTAGTAAATTAGAGTTGATAATAGAGTCGGTAAAGTCGGTAATGAACAATAAAAAGAGAATAGGTCCAAGGTGGCTGCCCTGCGGGTCACCAGAGGAGATACGAATTGATCTGGAAAGACTTTATTCAAATAAAACTACTTGTTTCCTACCAATTAGGTAGGAGGAAAGCCAATTTATGAAATTAATATTAAACCCAATTTTGTTTAACTTGAATAGTAATAGTCTGTGATTTACTTTATCAAATGCCTTACTAAAATCAGTATATATAACGTCAGTTTGCTTGCGACAAATAAATGCATCTATAACTTCAGAGGAAAACTGAAGTAGATATGTAATAGTAGAGTGACGCTTACGAAATCCATGTTGGCATGGATTGAGTATGGGCGCCACATTATGTGAAACAAAATTTGTTACAATTTTTTCAAATAACTTAGGAATTGCGCTTAATTTAGCAATCCCTCTATAGTTTGATACATCCAACAGACTACCAGATTTGAGTAGTGGAAACAAGAAAGACCGTTTCCATAAATCAGGAAAGTACCCCAATTGTAATGATGAATTAAATAATAAGGATAAGGGTAAGACCAGAGATTCAGAGCAGCCTTTCAATAATACATTCGGAATGCCATCGGGTCCCACCAGTACGGTGGGTTTAAGACGATGCAACTTTAATTCAATAAGTGAAAAATCTAAAAAAGGAGGAACTATTTGATTTACTGATGAAATTTTGTAAGGGTAGGGAATTGCAGGATTAAACGAACGTAGTGAATGTTTTTTCGAAAAACACATTGAACAGGGATTAAACCGGCTCAAGACCTCTTGTTTTCTATATTTAAATAGAAGACAAGTTTTTAACAAAATGGCAAAGTGACATTGATTTTCGTGGCTGCACACTACTTTTATCATGATTTCGGGTCCGTGACAACCCGCTTCAGAAAGCCTTGCTGCAATTGTTGAAAGTAAAACCGAACTCTATAAGGCCAGGCTCTCCACAAACGAATGAGAAAAAGTCAAAACAGTTTGCAATAGACTGATCGCTTGAGAACTCAGCACCATTAAATCTTATTCTCGATGGCTTAGAAGATGTTCGACGATTTAAATTAACAAATCGATAAAATGATTTAGGGTCCTTTTTAAAATTTTCCCTAACTCTTGTCAAGTACGACATATAGCATCGACGAGCCTCGATATTGTACCGTTGGTTGTCTCGCTATGGAATATCTACCATAATCAGCAGTTAGTCCTGTTCTTTTGAATCTTTTAAATGATTTACTCTTTGTTTTTTAATCTACATAACTCCATAGAAGTACAAGGCATAGTTTTTTCTACAACAATGGGTTCCATAGGCACTGTTTTACAAAATTCAAATACAAATTCATTTAGTATTTCATAAAATTTCTTAACAGCAAAATCAAATTCCGCAATAGTACTACAGCAGCAGATAGCATTCCAATCAACAGATAATAAAAGGGAATTAAGTCTATGAAAATCACAACGTTTGAAGCAAAATCTAGAAAAATCGGCAGCAGGACTAGGAGATGGTGATTGGTAAGGTAATGTAACTGAAAATGAAATACCTATAGTCGGGTGGTGGTTGTCCTCCGGAGTAGAAATTGGATGCATTCTCATAACTTGAAATGAACGTATTTCATTGGTCAAAATCAAATCAAGAATCCTCCCATTCTGGTTAAGAATATTATTAATCTGAGACAAATTCATTTTTGCCAAAAGGCCAGCAACATCAGTGGTCCAATCGCTGTTAGTAAGAGGAGTAAGTGCTTCTGAATCAGGCAACATATGCCATGATACAGAAGATAAGTTAAGTCTCCCAATGTTAGGATAATATCAGACTCATTCATACTTGTAATTATTTTTTCAATATAAACATTCAAATCGGCCGAAGGAGGAATGTAGGAAGAGGTAATAAAAAGTTTTTTAGATCCCAATGCAACACAGACTGCAATAAATTCCAAATTCTTAAATTCATCAGAAATATATATATATATATATATATATATATATATATATATATATATATATATATATATATATATATATATATATATATATATATATATATATATATATATATATATATATATATATATATATATATATATATATATATATATATATATATATATATATATATATATATATAATATAATAAAAAAATATCATAATGAGTGACGAGACACATTTTCATTTCAATGGATATGTGAATATAAAAATTAGTCGGTTCTGGGCAATGGAGAACCCCCAAATTAATTATCAGTCACCTTTGAATCCATTGAAAGTGACAGTATGGTGTGCAATTTTTTCTGAAGGAATCATTGGATCGTACTTCTATGAAAATGAAAACGGCGTAACTATCAATGGGGAGCGATATCGTGATATGATTTAAAACGTTTTAATGCCAGAACTGCATGCTTTGGGCTTGATTAACATGTAGTATCAACAAGACGGTACCACATCGCATACAGCCAGGATTACAATGGAATTACTGCGAGAACTCTTTTCACAACAAGTTCTTTCAAGAAATGGTAATGTTGATTGGCCTCTACGGTCGCCTGATTTGACTGCACTTATTCTTGTGGAGATATCTGAAAAGCAATGTTTATGCAAACAAACCAGAAAGGCTTGAGCAACTCAAACAAAATATTCGTGATGAAATAAATGAAATACCACGTGAAATTTCTGAGAATGTAATGAAAAATGGGCTCAAAAGGGCCGCATTTGTGAGGCTAACAGAGGCGGACACTTATCTGATATTGTATTCCATACATACGAGGGTTGCTATATATAATAACATTTTATCAAAATCAATCATCGATTACTGTGACGAGTGTAGCCTGGCGGCGCAATCTGATATTTCCATTGAAAAGTTTGACATTTTTAGCATGAACGTACTCAGAACGTTTTGACGTACGACCATCATTTGTGTTATTTACAGTGACTTAAAAATCTATTTGGCAAAAATATGGAATTAACTCGTAAACATTTTCGTGCGATAATTTTTCACAACTTTCGACGTGGATTATCACGACAAGAGTGCATCAATGAACTGTAAAAAAAATGGTTTAATGAATTCAATCGTGACCGACGCACGTATAAAGACGATGGTCGTCCAAAATCGGATGTTGTGCCAGAAAAAAATTATGCCGTGAGTGAAATGATAATGCAAGATCGTCATGTGACATACCGTGAGATAGAGGCATCCTTGGGCATTTCGTTCACCAGCAAACATTCGATATTGCATGAACGCCTAGCCCTAAAAAAGGTTTGTTCTCGTTGGATCCCGCACAATTTGACAATCGCTCAAACAAAAGGCTCGTGTCGATTGGTGCAAAGAAATTTTAAAAAACACGACCGCGGTGCTTCAAAAGATCTATGATCTATGCTTATGAGCCCGAAACAAAACAGTCTTCGAGGACGAGTCAAATCCAACGAAAGTTGTTCGTAGAAGAAGCACTTCGAAGCAAATGGTCGCCTGTTTCTTCGGCAAAAGTGGTCATATGACGACTGTTCCGCTTGAGCAACATAGGACGGTCAATTCTGAGTGGTACACCACAATTTGTTTGCCTGAAGTCTTCGGAGATTTTCGAAAAACGAACAAGAGATGACGAATCATTGTGCACCATGACAATGCGAGCTTTCACACATCGGCTCAAACCAGCGCCTTTTGACCGGCCAAAACGTCGAATTGATGGGTCATCCGCTTACAGCCCTGACTTGGCACCCAATGACTTCTTTTTATTCCCGCACATCAAGAAAAAAATGCGTGGTCAACGATTTTCGTCGCCAGAAGATGCTGTTGAAGCGTTCAAAAACCATGTTTTGGAGGTGTCTCAATCGGAGTGGAAGTGCTTTGACAATTGGTTTGAGCGCATGCAAAAAGTGTATAAATCATGCTGGAGAATACTTTGAGAAACAATAAAACCACTTTTGATGATACATATTCGCATTTTCATTATAAGGCCAGAAATATATATAGCAGCCCTCGTAATTGCCGACATTAAATAAAACATTTATCAATATAAGAACCATTATCTTTCCATTAATCAAAAACTTTAAACAAAGAAAGTAGTATACCTTCCCGACGGACACCCTGAATTAGGTCATTTATTTTAACGACATATTTTGGAAACCGCTCTAAAACATATTAATGCTTATTTCCACAGTGCAACGTTTCTTAAGTCACTCTAATGTACATAGGTCTTTGCTTTATGCTGAAGCAAGACTGATATTTTCAAAATGTTTGGTTTGTTTTTAACGCATCATATTTTGTTTATTTGTGTAGCAGCATTTTAAGAAACAAAGAGTAAAGCCAACGCATGCTAAAAATCAATTGAAATTTAAAAAGAAATAACGATTTAAAATGGAAATATGTACAATTAAAGTTATTTTGTTTGTGTTTTTTGGTTTGTTGTGATTATTTTTGAAATATTTTTGTGATTATTTTTGTAATAAGATCAGGTTTTCATTTTTCGGTTTCGGAACCAAATCTATTTATAATATAATAAATAAGAACAAAATACCGCAACCACTTTTAAAGTTGAAATTTTTTTGATTCTCTAGAGTGAACTAGAAGGTTGCAATGCATCCAATATACGACATGCAGTTCTTATGCAATCGAATTTAGAAATTCTGGCCACACCAAGGCATACTGCAATTTACCACCAGTTTCCGTCTATGTGGAGATAAAAACGTAGAATGTCCGCAAACTAAAAACGTTTGCCATTAAAAATGTAGCAGTTGTGGTGAATATCACACTGCTAACTACAGGGGATGTCTGTGTTCGTTCAAATGCAAAAAGGTAGTAATTCCACTGTAGTGTCTGTATACGCACAGCACAGTTTCCTGGCCTAATTACCGATCTTTCCGTAGAAAAAGCTAGCCAATATGAACCACCACATCATCCGGACCGAAATTCCACTGTTCCCGAGCGATAAAACTCCAAATAGTGTTCAAAATAATCCAGTTCAACCTGCAGTTCGTTCGCTAAAAAGAGGGTGCAGACATGTATCAAGATAATCTCATAAGTAATTCAATTGACAATTTAGTTCAAACTATGCCTACAACATTCATGTCGAAAATGCAAAGCATGACGCTAGGAATAATGAAAAATCATATAATGCTATTGCGAATTATTGGGGTCAAAAGGGAACCCACTACGAATGTGCTTTTGGAAAGCTTACTTCAAAAGGCAGCTGCTAAAAGCAATATCGTCGGCAAACTTAGGCACACGTTATTTCTCAAGGCCTCAAAAAAATTCCCAATTAAATTGACTTTGCTACAGGGTGCGGCAAAAGTCGCTAAGGGATTTGAAAAATTAATTACTTTTTTAATGTAATTTTTCCCCTTTTTCTTTTTAGGACTTGTAAAATATATCTGGAAGAGTAATCATGGAAAGTTACAACGTTATCCAACGAGCCAAAATCATAGTATTTTATTTTGAACATCATCGATCAATAACACAGTGTAACAAAAAAAATGAAGTCAAAATACCTGGGAAGTGATTTTATTTTTTTTGTAGTTCTTGCTGATTACAACAAGAAACCGGTTTTGAAATTTCCCAAACACCTCCAAAATCTGGAGTTACGGGTAAAAATCGGTTTTTCGGATCTTACGCACTTATATGCCAGTAATGGCGAATGTTCAACTTTGCGCGGCTGAAAATGGTGGTCACTTACGTGACGTAATCCCTCCAAGAAAAATAAACGTAACGCATTTTGCGGAGCGAAAACGAACTGCATACGGACCGCCATATCACTAACACTTGCATAGTTTTTCATATAAAAATACGACGAAATTAATTCTGCGTAAAACTCTTCGTAAACGTGCCGTTTTTTACGGTACGAAATGGAAGTGATTTTGCGTAATGGAAACGAACGTATTTAAACCAAAAAGTACCTAAAACAATCCGTTTACGTGCCGTTTTTGCGATACGAAAACGAACTGTTTTTTCTTAATGGTAACGGCATTAACTGTTTTTTCTTATTCGGGCAGCCATGTTGACAGAACACTTTAATTGTTTTAGTTGATGTTTGAAGTGTGATGATCTGATTGTTGTTAAACAAAATCAGCTTTTGTAAGTGTTAATATAATAGGTATTTATAAAACGTTTGTAGTATATTTATATCTACATATCTATATTTTGTAATAGCCAAAGAATTCATAATCATTCACAATATATGCAACATTAATTCTTCAGTATAAAAAAGCTTATATTATTTCGATAGAGAAAGAAATTCAGTACGGAAACAGAACGTTTTGCAGATACAAAAACGTACCGCTTCAGTGTTACGTAAACGCAACACTCTGGTATTACGAAAACGGACCGCTTTAGTGTTACGTAAAAGTACTACTTTAGCTTAGCCTTGGCGTACTACCAATACATTCAAACTACTACATTTTTTTTTCTAATTCTCTTATTCCGAAATTAACGTTTACGGTGCATTTACGTATCGCAAAATCGGTTCGTTTTCGTAGTCTTGTATGAAAAAATGACTTCGCCAACGTTTCGTTTTCGTGCCGGTTTTCTTAGAGGGATCTTTCACACATAAAGTTAAAAAAATCTACAGATATTATTTTTTTATTGTTTTGTAAGAAAAAAATAAATTTAAATTAAAAATTAAATGTTATGATTGTTTTAAACCCCTTCGTGACATTTGCCGCACCCTGTATAATATGATCCTCATTCGATTTATGATCACTCAGACACAATCAATGACAGTGCGCTAACAGTAAGACTTAAGTTAACTCAAAGACCCAAGTCAAATCATACCGCCCAATTAGCCTGTTATTGATTGGAAATGTTTAAACATTATGCATCATATATGAACAGAATAATAACGCGCGATCCATTTCGAGGTTCATTACTTTTTTAAAGAAAAAAACACAGAAAATCATTTGAAAGAACATTCATTGGCATTTATTTTTTGAAGATTATGTCTATCAAATGTTGGGCGCGGCTACGTCTCAGATGGTCCATCCGTTGAGTCCAATTTTCGATGACTCGTTCGAGCATTTCGACTGGTAACTGGCGAATGACACGCGCGATGTTTTGCTCCAAGGCCTGAATCGAAGCGGGTTTGTCCGCATAAACTTTATATATCCCCACAGGAACGGTGTGGTATCACACGATCTTGGTAGCCAATCGACCGGCCCAAAACGTGAAATTATCTACTCACCGAAGTGTTCTCTCAATAAATCCACTGATTGATTCGATGTGTGGGAAGTAGCTCCGTCTTGTTAAAACCAAATGTCGCCGAGATCACGATCTTCAATTTCAGGCATCAAATAGTCCTCCTCTGAAGAATGGCCTTCAGGCAGTCCAGATTTGAACCCATTGTTTTACAAATTGTGGACGGTTTTAGAGGACAAGGTTTGTCACAAAAGATACCCCAACATTGGATCTCTTAAGACTGCTTTGGTTCGAGCTGTAGCCAATTTTCCAACGGACGAGGTTCGTGCAGCTATTGACGTCTGGCCAGTGCGACTTAAGGTGTGTAAAGGCAAAAGGCGGACATTTCGAATAATTCGATTCTTTTTGGATACAATATACATCAATAAATATATTAAAAAATATTTGGTACAAAAACATTCAGTACCTTTTATTTTACAGCATAAAACGTATGTAACATTATTTATGTCGCTACTAAGTATATCTATTAAAAGCACATTGTTTTTTCAAAGGCATCGAAGGACTCAAAAAGTACGGCTGACTTCCTAAACATTGATTTACAATGTATCAATACAGTATTAAAACAGAGTTGATACATTGTGTAGTAACTTATAATAAAACCATTGTGCATATCTGTATCCAATAATTTATGTTTGCTGGGTGAAACAATAATTTTGTTCATCATGTGAGAAAATTTTCTTGGTGACGTATTTAAAACAATTAATACTCGTAAAATTTCATGAGCAACCGACATGTTTTCTGTAAAATACTTGGTGACTGCACTGATCAAAAGCCTATGCTTCACAGGGTTATTAAAGCTTACACAATAAAAAAGTTTTTTTGTAAAGGCTTACAGCCATATTCATAAAAAAATCTTAATTGGGATTTAAAGTACATATTAGTTAACAAACACTTTTTGCCTAACAAATGATTGTTAAGAAAACGTATTCATAAACACTACTTTAACTAATATACAATTTAATGAATTTGTCGATTCAATGCTGGCAACACTGTCGTTTTGACTTGTCATTTCAATCTTAATGATGCAGTTATACGATTATCAATTATGTGAGTAGTCGAATCTATATATTTTTTGTATTGTTTATTTTACAAAGAACTGATTTAATAAACAAAAAAATATATACATATATGCTTACTTGTAAAATAATAAAAACAAAATCGTGTTTAAATAAAAGACAAATTGAGATCAATTATGTATTACTGATAAAAAAGATATTCGAATAACGAAAAATATTATTCTTATTTTGATTGTTTACACATCACTAGTGAACTTTTTACAATTTTCCCTTTTTTGTGTTGTGTTTTTTCCATAAAGAAGTTTTTATAAATGAAAATGGAAAAAAAGACGATTGCAAACGCAAAAAAAAATTACGTATCCATTCTAATCGTATATTTTAAAAATATTTTTCTTCTTCGTTGTATTCGAAAAATTCCAAAAATATGTGTTTAAATGTAAACAAACCAACACAAACCTCACTTTAAAACACTGTTAAAGTAGGGTCGAAAGAATATTAAAATGCACACATTTAATAATGGTTTACAAAACGATTATTAAGCTAATAATCGTTTATGAATACAGTTTTCACACATTAAGCTCAACAATCGTTTGTAAAGCTGTTTTAAATTTTTATGAATACAGCTGTTATTCTTTTTTATGGGACTTTTGCCCACGTATTACCAAAATGTCGTACACACGTACTACCGAAACACACATAATAGAAGTCCGGAAAATTATACAAAATTAAAACGAAAACATATGATTGTTTTATGTTTCGTTTACTTTTTGTCGGATATTTTGACATTCTCTTTGTAGGGAACTTATTATCTGTAATTGAACTTTTTAGTTGTTGTTATTAAAAGGGCCAGAAAATTGTTTCAACTTGGAATTTTTGTGCGCCAAACGTATGTATTTCAGTAGCATTGACAAGAATACTCGCACATACAACTTATATATGGTAAACTCCTAAGTTGATAGAATCGACGAAGAATTTCAGCAGAAAAGGATCTTTAAAAACAGATCGGGTCGGCTGCGCCCCGGCTGCAATCCGGTCAGCTTGACTGCTTGGTACAGGATAAACCATCTGGAAACCTGCAACCTTAGCTACAAGCTTACAAACTTTAGTCTACAGTAAGGTCGGTCTCTATCAAACCCGTCTAAACGAGATGACTGTTTAAAGAAAAAAATTAACATTGTAACAGGAAATGCAGTTTTTAACATATATGTTGTGCTAAGCAACATTTGGGTTCATCTGTAAGACTATAAGCAGGTTTAGAATACAACGTGCTATGTAAGGATCGCATCAGAAGGGGAGGTGGGGGACTTGCTTTCCTGTTACACCATTTTGTGCAATGTATACCTATTTCACCTGAGCTTGACTATAGGGACCCACATGGAATGTAGGGTTGTTTAGAAACTGCTCAACAATAGTGCCACCATTCAGGGAGTTTAGTGCTAAAATCAGGGCAAGTATGGTAAGTATGTGAGGTCACAGCCGTCGAACGTGCTTTGGATATAAACGTAGAGTTGCTTGGCATTGTAGAAACGCCTATAAGTAGTTTCTTTCGGAAAGAAAAGTAATGTGAGCTAAAATACAAAAAATATATATTTCTTTAGTTTGCAGTTTGTCTTTATATCCTTTAACGTTCGTTTCAAATTATATCTATTAAAAGCAAATTGTTTTTTCAAAGTCATGGAAGGACTCAAAAAGTACGTCTGACTTCCTAAACGTTGATTTTTTTTTTCGTTTTTTAGATTTATTTTGTATTATAATAAGTACAAATAAACAAGTAATTAATTAATATAGGTTTTTTTTTTTTTTACATTACACACTGGTCCATATTAGGACTCTCTAGTACATTATTGATTAGGCTAATGTTTCTTGTAGAATTATTTTAAATACTAATGTATACATAACATAGATACAAGTATATATTTAATTTGTAACGAAAAATCGAAAAAAACGTCACTTATTTAATTTTTTTAATTATATTTTTTAATTTTAAACGTTGATTTACAATGTATGAATACAGTATTAAAACAGAGTTGATACATTGTGTAGTTACATTTTTAATACGTTGCATAATGTATTTTATCATTCATATCAACATATAAGGACAAATGCTTACTTAACTTTCTTATTTTTTTTTTTTTGGACGAACGTTCCCACGCCACTCAAACCCGCCCTGCGTACCGTGGGGACCACGTCCCCATGATGGTGGGACAACGTACACATTATGGACCGATCCATAATAGAAAGATGACAAGAAATGTCATATATGTAAATTAGCTACAGATATTTATCAACAGCCAATCGTTACAAAAATTATAATTACTAGAAAATGTACACAAACATTAATATAACCACCACCTTTACTTAGTAAAATATAAGAAACCAAAACCAGTTAAAAAAATTAGAAAAACGAGAAAAATTAGAAAAACGAGAATACGAGACTAACTTAGAGTATAACCACCACCTTTGCTTTTTACAATATTAGAAACAATTAAAAATTAAAAAAGCAATCAGGAAACTTGTACTTTACAAGTAGTCTAAATTGTTATGAAGACAATGAGTTTAAATAAAAAATAATTACAGTTTTTAATGCATCAAAACGTAAGGAGAAGTCAATTAAATGATATAACGAGTTAAAGTCAGCACACATTCTACGAAGTGGATTACCACATACATAATTGTATCTTTGGAAATCCATTGGTAAGAACTGAGAGTATCTTGAAAGTCTAAATGGGACGTTAATAGAGATTTTTGATATCAAATATTAGATGCCACAACCCCACGGATAATTTTATATACTCGTTCCATCATCGTATTCATCATAGTTCGCCTACTCTTCAATGAGGGCTATTTAATAAGATTTTGCATGCTGTTGTAAGAAGGGAGTTCATAGCCCGTATGCCAATGTAGACTTCTTAAGCAAAACAGTAAAAATTGTTTCTGCACGGATTCAATTTGGTTCACATAATAATCGTATTGGGGATCCGAAACTACTGCTCCATATTCCAAAATTGGCCTGACTAGAGAAATATAAAGCTGTTTCGTAGTATGTATATGCATCGGTAAACCCTTTTGCCCAGCGTTTCATAAAATAAAAGCCACTGTAGGCTTTTCTGTTCATCATAAAACCTAGATCAATAAATGAAGCAATCGATGTCAATTCAGAGCCACATAATTTAATTTTAGTAGCCAACAATCTACTTCTAAAGAAGCACATATTTTTTTTTTAAATATTCTTTATTTGCGATCTATTTATACTATACAAATAATACGCAAATTTTATACGAAGCACATATGGTTACACTTTTTTATGTTCAATTTCATAAATTAAATTCACACCAGGAACTAAATCTGTCCAAATCATCCTGAAGACAGTTCGCAAGGGTAGCATAGGAAGAAAATACTTTCACGTCGGCAGTAAACATTAGTCAATTAGAGTTGATTCTGGTAATAGATTGGAGCAAGTCGTTTATGAATAGTAAAAATAGAATGGATCCAAGGTGGCTACTATCTATCTACAGAGTCTTTTTTCTAATAAAACTACTTGTTTCCTTCTAATGAGATAAGAGTTTCCTCATACTCGTATCTCATTGGCAGTTTATGAAATTATAATTAAATCCAATAAGTTTAACTTTAATAGTAAGAGTATGTGATTTACTTTCTCAAATGCCTTACTAAAATATAACGTCTGTTTGCTTTCGACAAACAAAAGCATTCATAACATCAGAGGAAAAGTGGAGTTGATTAGTAATAGTAGACTGACCCTTACGAAATTCGTGTTGGCATTATGTGAAACAAAATTTGTTACAATCCTTTCAAATAACTATGAATTGCGCTTAATTTAGCAATTCCTCTATAGTTCGATAAATCCAACAGACTTCCAGATTTATGAAGTGGATACAAGTAAGACCTTTTCCATAAATCAGAAAAGTACCCCAATTTCAATGATATGATATAATGATAGAATAATAAGGATAAGGGTAAGACAAGGGATTCAGAGCAGCCTTTCAACAATATATTCGGAATAACATCGGGTGCAGAAGTATGGGGTGTTTTTTATTGAGGTATAGAACTTCGAATTGAAATAAAACACAAGAAAATCGTTTTAATGTCCATCAATTTGGCTTTATTGGAAGGATAATTTTATGCCATTAATGTTTAAATATGATTTCGGGCATGTGGCCGCCGCGGCTGGCTCGAATAAAGCCAATTCTACAGGTCCAATTTTCAACCACTTTTTCGAGCATATGGGGCCGTATGTTGGCAATAACGCCACGAATGTTGGCTTCCAAGTCCCCTAACGTTTCTGGTTTGTTGGCGTAGACGAGCGACTTCACATATCCCCAAAGAAAATAATCCAATGGTCCATGTTAACCGATCCATGGTTAACCGAATTAATTGCTCTGATGGACGATTATGTCGACCATAAAATGGACGGAGCTTGCGGTGAACTTCGCGAACTGAACCACTACTTTCGAAATAAATTTGCACGATTTGCAAGCGTTGTTCTTTTGTCAACCTGTTCATGATGAAATGGCAAACCAAACTAAATATTAATCACTTGACAGCTGACAAAATGGCCGCCAGTTAAAAAAGTGATGCCAACTTAAAGTTCTATACCCCAATAAAAAACACCCTTTACTAGTTGGTTTAAGACGATGCAAATTTAATAAATAAAAAATCTAATATAGGAGAAACTATCTGTTATACTGAAGAAATTCTGTAAGGGTACAGAATTGCAGGGTCAAATGAACGTAAAGAATAAGTATTTTCGAAAAATCAGCAAAATCCTTGAATCCTTTAAATGATTTACTCTTCATGTTTTTTTTCATAGATGTCTAAGGCATAGTTTTTTTTGCAACACTGTTTTAGATACGAATTCATTTAAGATGTCATAAAATGTCTTTAAAGCAAAAACAAATTCCGCTGTAGTACTACAACGGCAGATAGCCTTCCAATCAACAGATACAATAACGAAATTTAGTCTACGAAAATCACAATGTTTAAACCAATATCTAAAATAATCACCAGAAGGACGTGGAGATGGAGATTGGTTAGACAATGTTACTGACAATTAAACACATATAGAAGGTTGGTGGTTGTCCTCAGGAGTAGAAATAGAATGCATTCTTATAACTTGAAATAAACGTGTTTGGTTGTTGGTCAAAGTCAAATCAAGAATCTCAAATTCAGGTTGAGAATATTATAAATCTGAGACAAATTATTTTTTCCAATAGTCTAGCAACATCAGTGGACCAATCGCTGTTAGTTAGAGGAGTAAGTGCTTCAGAATCCGACAACATATCGTCGTTCGTAAGTTATAGTGTTCTATAACGCAAAATAGGAAAATTTGAGATAAGACTGATTTTTGGGTCAATTTATCGAGATCTGTCGATCTGTGTAATCAGTTTGCTTTTATTCTTTATAGTTTCCGAAATATTATACATCGACTTTGTGCTATACAATACTTTACTGACAAGCATCGTACATGGATCATGGATTTCCCAAAAAAACATTTTTGTCATATAGAACACAATAACTTGCGAACGACGATATGCCATGATACAGAAGATAAGTTAAAGTCACCCAATGTTAAAATAATACCAGACTCATTCATGCTTAGAATTATCTTTTTAATGGCAGTCAAATGTTCATTAAAAGCATTAAAATCGGCCGAAAGAGGTATGTAAGAACAGATAATAAAAAGTTTTTTAGTTCCCAATACAACACAAACTACAACAAATTCCAAATTATAAATTCATCGGAAAAATGCACTCAGAAAATAGACAAGAAACCGCAATTATGACACTACCACCGATTCTCTCAATTCTATCTTTCCTATAAACTATATAATTATTCCACACCGTCTTTCTTGCTGGAATAGTCAATTTCCTAGCTCCACCAACCGTTTGAATAAACGGTCTGTCCCCGGTCTGTACGTCAATAAACACCTAACTGACATTAGTAGGTCAACTAGAAACCCTTGTGTGAAGGTTTACATGCAATGCTTAAATTGAATTCGGTGGTCCTTCCGGTTTATAGTTTCTTCTCCGCCGGAAGACGGCCCTACATCCATAGGCAAAACATTTTCTTTCTGCTTCGCCATTGTGTTTTGTGTAGCATTCGCTTTGCATCTACTTTTATTTGGATGCCTTTGTAGCTTTTCATTGCATATTAACGACAACAGTGTGCAAAAGGGAACAAAATACATTGTCAAAATTTTACGCACACCCTGCAATGTATAAGTATTACTACAAAGAAACATTCGTTAGGAAGTCAGCGTACCTTCCAAGTAAAAATCGTTTCAAACACTCATCTTGTAAAATCCCTTGGCTTAATTTCAGTGTAGCAGACAATTTTATTGCTTGCGAAAAGATTGGTGACCAGACACCGCTTTTAAGGCAAGGTGGTGTTGTTCCTGGTACGGCACATGCGTAAAGGCTGTTTTATATCGTGCGCCTTTTGGTTGTTGTTGTTGTAGTCCTTGGCCGAAAATCGCACTTCGGGTCAATCCGGGCTGTGTTCGTCTGTTCTCGGCACAACATCCACACGAAAAAAACAAGGATCGTTATGGTAAGGATCATTACTGGCTTATAACGAAGAAAATCATCCTGTAACGACAAGCAATTTCACCCTTTTTCACTGAACAATCTTAAGACTGCCGGTTCTATGCACCGGATTGACCCGAAGCAGTAATTCTTCGGTCAAGGGCTGAAACACCGGCACTGTGTGACGCTACAACAACAACGAGCCAAACCACCCTATCCGGCGACTGTCGGTTCTATGTAGCGGATTGACTCGAAGCAAACACTTTTAGGCCAGGGGCAGTCACCTCTACAATATATGAAGTTTGTTCGTGCATTTTTTCGTTGTGGTAGCAGCACTTCCCGGAATGCCTGGTCCGAGCCGAGATCGAACAAAACCCCGGACCTAGGATCTGCTTGGTTTGTAAGAACCGTGCTACGTATGTAAGGTGTTATCGTTGCATGGAGTGGGTGCACTTCAGGAGCTGTTCAGGTCTAAACCAAATCTGGTAGGGAGTATAGCGAAAAGGACTTTGATGCCTCGTGCTGTTTCAACGAAGTTCGCGGGTTGTGGGTTTTTGGATTTGGTATCATAATCGTAGACTATAAGTACACTTTCGTCGTCCTCATCATTCAACTATGGGACTCCCACGCAGTCTCCCACGCAACAATCTTATCTACATACACATCATCTTACATAACAGATTGCTGTTGCCACCCCTGCCAGTACATCAATTTTGCAATTTAAATGCAATGGCCTAGGCAACCAAATCAGTGAAACATCATGGTCGCTGCGATTCAAGAAACTAAGCGGAATGACACCTGCAGCCTGCACTGTTGTGACGTATACAACGTGCTACGTAAGGATCACACCAGAATTGGAGGGTGCGGAATTGCTTTCCTGTTACACCATTCTGTGCAGTACAGATCTATTTCGCCTGAGCTTGACTCTAGAGATCCATACATGGAATGTATGTGGGTAGCAGTCATGTCTGAATAGAGCTCTACAACGTATACATACTGCCTTCGGTAGCTGTGCCCCGCGTTATTTGACTGACATTAGCAATCTGCTTCAAGGCAATAGCCACTCGGTCCTAGGAGACTCCAATGCTCACCACGAACTGTGGCATTCTCTTCTAGACAACGACCAGAGGGTCATAGCTTTGACAGAGCAAATTGATAGATCTACGTTCTGCGCAGTGAATGAGGACGCCCCACGCGGATTATGGGTGATTGCCATATCTCGCCAGAAGTAACTATGGCATCGCCTGGCCTGATCTACGACGTCACCGTGTAACTCGTCATCTCGTTGGGAGACCATCTTTCCATTATTCTCTCCATCAACAGACCATCCGACTTTATAATCTTTGGACGCCGTACGTATCTCATTCAAAAAAAGGCTGACTGGGATGCCTTCAGAGAAGCCACCAACCACAGATGTACTCTACCGATTCCGTCGGATGTTCGGCTTGCCGAGGAAAAGTTTCGGGCCATTAACGCATCAACCGCTCGTCATATCCCTTCTGGTCAAATACCCAAAATACGACCACATTTTCAAGCAGAGAGAATGGGACTCGCAGACGAGCGTGATAACATTAGTCGCTCCAACTCTACTGACTCTAGAATTAGGAATCTCAACTCTGAGATCAGTAGGTTGGTCAACGAATATAAGCGAAACAAATGGCTAGATCACTTAAAGTAGTGCAACTTAAATTCCGGAAGTAGTAAGTTGTTGGTGAAGTTGCCTTACAAAAGCCTTCGACACGGTCAATCATGCCACTCTGTTCGAGGACAATGCAGAAACATCCCTTCCGCCCAGTTTAAAACGTTGGGTCGTAAACTATATGAGTGGGCGCCAGTCATATAGTTTACGACCCAGAAGTTATCACTCCCCAGGGTGGAGTGATAAATTCTGCTCTGTTTAACCTCTACCTCTCTAAAATTGCTGTCGTTGAATGTGTGTTGCACGCTGATGATTGCACAATTCTGGCGTCAGGACCTAAAGTGGATAACATATGCGACAAAATCAACTGCTACCTCACTGACTTAGGACGCTTTTTCACTGGGAGGACTATGAAAATATTTGCCCCCAAAGCATCAGCCACACTGTTCCTCTGCACATGCTACGTACAGCTACCTGCGATAAGCTCAAAAGAAGGAACAAGGTCTCAAGTCACTTGCCGGTAGTACTTAGGGAGACGACAAGGAAACCTTGTTAACCTCTAACAAAGCGATACTACGCAGCACGGGTGTGGTCGGCGAACGTGAGTACGACGCATTGGAAGAAAATTCAGACTTATGTCTTTTGAGGACCATCTACTTATATATGAGGAGACGAAGGTCCTTACCGTGCGCAGACACAATTTCCTGCTTTCTAAGCAATACCTGCTAGGGTGTTTCGCAGCAGTCACCCCAACCACCATCTCTTGGACAGGATACATCCGCCCAGACAGATCAGGTACGATCTTCATGATCTAGAGAGAGAGAGGTGCGGTATAAGAGAGATTTTTTAGACCATCGAAACTTTCAGGCAGGTCATAACAACATTCACGCCGATGAAGTCGCAGCGGCGTTACCCAGCTACCATGTGAATGTAGTGCTAGGGGTGCATACACCGGGGATTTCATCTGAGGAGAAGGTACTACCTCGGCAGACGCGCGTGGTTCTGGCGCAGCTGAGATCTGGATGATGCAGCCGCCTCAATTCGTATTGAGCACGAATTGATGCTAACGTTTCGGAAGTTTGCCTGCCATCAGGGATCACATGACGTACTGCGCCTCTTCAATTATCCAACCAAGCCCACTTAGTTAACTGGAAAGGTTGAACTTAGTCATTTAAAATTGGTACATGCGATGCGTTTCGTTTCTCCCAGTGGGTTAAAGATTGTTTGGCAGGAGATGAAGAATTTTACCATAAAATCGTGTTTTCAGATGTAGCTCATTTGTATCTCGGTAGCTATATCAATAAGCAAAATTGCCACATATGGGGTTCACAGAACCCACACGTAACTATTGAGAAGCCAATGCATCTACAACGAGTTACTGTACGGTGTGGATTTTGGGCTGGCGGGACCTTTGGGCCATTTTTCTTCGAACATGAGCTAGGAGCCACCGTACCCATCAACGATGAGCGTTACCGCGCCTTGTTCAACGAATTTTTCTTTTCAAAAATTCAAGAGAATGACATTTACGCACTGTTTTTGAAAATCGAATAATCAGCCGAAATTGTGATTTAAGCCGTTTGGATTATTGTCTGTGAGGAGCCATAAAGGCTAAATGTTATGCAAAGCATTCAGATACAATTGAAGCGTTGAAGATGAAATCGTAGTTGCTATTACCCGAAACAACCGAAAATGTATGGATGCGGTACTGCTGTTCCATTATTAAGTGGCAAAGTTCAACCTTTTCAATAAAAACAGAAATTTGAAAATATTAACAGTATTTTTCTTTACAGACAATTCAAATTTAAGATGTTAAATGACCTACCCTATACCACGTCGTTTTGGTCTAGACATAACGGAGTCGAAGGAACAAACCCCATAAAAGAAAGAATATTGAATAAAAAGTAGAAGTAGAAAATAGTAACTTGACAATATTTTATGGGTCTATTTGCAGGCCTCACTATAACAACAAACAATTCAAAGACCTAATAGGTCCTATGTCTTGTAAGTCCATTGTGCTCTTACAGGATCGAAGGAAACACAGTACATACATATCACTGATGAAACACATGGTACAATTGTACCATTTGTGGTACAATTGAAGACTTGTTTTGTACAATTAACTGCCGTCATAATATTATTCTATTAATTTCATTACAGAAGGCTATGATAAACTGAAAGTGAATCTATCAGCTAGACCAAGTAACAAAACTCTTCAACATTTAAAACTGCGGCCCATGTGTTTTTGGCGCGACTCTAATAAAGACCAAAAGATACAATTTTAGGAAATGAAAATAAATTAATACTATTGCGGAATATGAATTTTTATGTTAAAACATCAAATTTCTTAAAATTATTTTAGAAATTTCAGGCTTTTTTGGTACCTTTTCCTTTACTAGTTTTATCGTTTTCTCGACCAACTGACGAAAGATCTTACTAGAACCATGTTCAAGTTTACAATTTTCATAGGATTGATAATCTTATAAATAATGATCGTTTTAAAGAAACAATAGCATATTTCTAGGTAGGGAGTACATTGGATTCTGCCTCTCTACCAAAAGTTATCACACCAGAGCGAATAAGCTACAATGATGGCTAGATTTTAGTTCTAAAATGGCTTAATTTTCTAAACATCATGTCAAGAATAAGTTGCTAAACGAATTCAATATAAAGGGTGTTTTTTATTGGGGTATAGAACTTTAAGTTGGCATCACTTTTTTAACTGGCGGCCATTTTGTCAGCTGTCAAGTGATTAATATTTAGTTTGGTTTGCTATTTCATCATGAACAGGTTGACAAAAGAACAACGCTTGCAAAATGGGCCGAAAATGAGATTCATCTCGATGCTGATTTTCATCACAAAATTTTGTTCAGTGATGAGGCTCATTTTTGGTTGAATGGCTACGTCAACAAGCAAAATTGCCGCATTTGGAGTGAAGAGAATCCACATGAGACCCTTGAGACGCCATTACATCCACAAAAACTGACTGTTTGGTGTGCTCTATGGGCTGGTGGAGTCATTGGGCCATACTTCTTCCGAAATAATGCTGGAGAGTCAGTTACCGTTAATGGAGACCGGTATAGAGCCATGATAACCGACTATTTTGTTCCCGAATTGGATGGCATGAATGTGGATGAGTTGTGGTTCCAACAAGACGGCGCTACATGCCACACAGCGCACGTCACAATCGAATTATTGAAGGAAACATTCGATGAGCGCATAATTTCGCGGAATAGACCTGTCAATTGGCCACCAAGATCGTGTGATTTGACACCATTGGATTATTTTCTTTGGGGATATGTGAAGTCGCTCGTCTACGCCAACAAACCAGAAACGTTAGGGGACTTGGAAGCCAACATTCGTGGCGTTATTGCCAACATACGGCCCCATATGCTCGAAAAAGTGGTTGAAAATGGACCTGTAGAATTGGCTTTATTCGAGCCAGCCGCGGCGGCCACATGCCCGAAATCATATTTAAACATTAATGGCATAAAATTATCCTTCCAATAAAGCCAAATTGATGGACATTAAAACGATTTTCTTGTGTTTTATTTCAATTCGAAGTTTTATACCTCAATAAAAAACACCCTTTTCATGTGAAATACGATTACAATATCTGTGAGCCATGTATTTACGAAAAAAGTACTCGACTATCTTTTGGAAGACGTGAACATTCAACAGTTCCTGGTGAATTAATATCGTGAAACGTATGCGGTCTCTTCTTCCCCTCCTCGTATCAAGGTTTTAAATTCCTAATTGTACTTAGTAGGGGCATAAATACTGTTACAACATTGAACACACCCATTTCAATAGTAGAACTGAACATACCCCGTTAATGTCATATGGGTTTTGAAAGCTAACCTCAATAGGTTTAGTCTGTAACGGGATATTAAAATTGTTTCAACCTTCATCATGGAGTGGTCAGATAATGAGAACAGTATCGCTGTAGTAGTTATTTTCAAGTGTGAAATGAAAAAAACGACATTTTCAAAACGCTCCGGCCACTAGGGATTAGCCGCATGTTTGTCTACCGATGCATAAAACTGAGGAGACTGGAGATGTAAAAGACCGCCACCGGTCAGGCCGCCCACGCTCTGTTCGGACACCGCATGTCATCAAAGCCGTTAAATCAAGAATTCACAGAAATCCGCTCCGAAAACAGAAAATATGGCCAGTGAGATGAATATCACGCAAAAGTCCATGAGTCGAATCATTGAAAAAGACTTGAGGCTTTCAAACGACGTACCAGACATTTATTGACTGCAGCTTTAAAAAAAAATAGGATTGAAAAATGCAAACGTCTTTTGGTGAAGCACGCTGATAACTTCCACAGAAAAATTTTATTCAACGATGAAAAAAATTTTACCGTTCAGTAAAAATTTAACAAGCAAAATGATAGAGTGTATGCGCGGTCATAAGGAAGCATCTGAACTGATCCTAAGGGTGGAAAAGGGTCATCACCCAGCTTCAGTAATGGTTTGGTGGGGGTGTCGATGGGGTCACTGACCTGCATTTCTGCGAACAAGGAGTCAAAACATCGGCCAAAAGTTTACCAAGAAACCGTTTTGGAAGCTGTTGTGAAGCCTCTTAAAAATGCCCTGTTCCAAAACCAGCCATGAACTTTCCAAGCAGAATTCTGCGCCGGCCCATAAGGCTAAAACGTCCCAGGCCTGGCTTCGAAACAATTTGCCAGCGTTCATTTCCTCTAAAGAATGGCCCTCAGACAGTCCAGATTTGAACCCATTGGATTAGAAATTGTGGACGGTGTTAGAGGACAAGGTTTGTCACAAAAGATACCCCAACATTGGATCTCTTAGGACTGCTTTGGTTCGAGCTGTGGCCAATTTTCCAATGGACGAGGTTCGTGCAGCTATTGACAATTGGCCAGTACGACTTGGCGTGTGTAAAGGCAAAAGGCGGACATGTCGAATAACAATTTGGATACAAAATACATCAATAAATTTATTAAAAACTATTTGGTCCAAAAACATTCAGTACTTCAATTCAATTTTATTTCTTGTAATATAACAATGTTTACATTTGACTTAAGAATTAAAGAGTTTAGGAATTGCATTCCTTTTCTAATTTGTAATTTTAATCTATTTCTTAATATAATATATGCAAATTTATGTTGCTAATAGATAATAGAAGGGAAATTTTCAAAACCTTTTTGAAACAATTTTATTAAAACTACTAAAAACTAAGGGAAAATCTAAGGTAAAATTATACTGAAACTATTTCATTGACATGTGTGTACTGTGTCTGTTGACATCGAAGTTTGAATTTTGCTTTAAATTTTAGCATTTTAGCACCCACGAGATCTACGCCAGCTAATGTATGAACGCCTCGAGTTGAGTAATGCCATGGAAGCTTTAATATGAGTTTTAAAAGTTTATTTTCAGCTACATTCAGTACTTTTTATTTTACAGCATAAAACGTGTGTAACAGTATTTATACCCCTACATAGTATTTAATGACTATACAAAGTACAGGTAGTTTATATTGTTAGAAATAAGTCGGATGTAAAACATGCATTAGCGGAAATGCTGGCACATGCCAGGCAACAAGGACACAGAGTCAGAACTTTGATGAGTGATACTGGCGGAGAGTTTAATAATGCAGAGATAAAAGAAATTCTTAAACATAATGGAATTAACCAAAAGTATATTGCCCCATATATATATACTCCTCAAAAAATTGGTGGTGCGGAAAGAGAGAACAGAACAATAGTAGGGTTGGCGAGAACTTTTAAATTTTCCACCCCTGAGGTTGAATTTCCACAATCCTTATGGGCGGAATTTATCTATATATTAAATACTTAGTAGGGACATAAATACTGTTTTACCTGAACGGTAAAATTGTTTTCATCGGTAAACAAAATTTTTCTGTGCAAGTTATCAGCGTGCTTCACCAAAAGACGTTTGCATTTTTCAATCCTATTTTTTTTTAAGCTGCAGTCAATAAATGTCCGGTACGTCGTTTTAGAGCCCCAAGTCCAAAGTATTTTTTAATGATTCGACTCGTGAACTTTTGCGTGATATTCATCTTACGGGCCAAGATTTTCTGTTTTCGGAGCGGATTTCTGTGAATTCTTTATTTAACGGCTTTGATGCCATGTGGCATCGTGGGCCGCGTGGGCGGCCTGAGCGGTGGCGGTCTTTTACATCTCCAGTCCCCTCAGTTTTATGCATCGGTAGACAAACATGCGGCTAATCCCTAGTGGCCGGAGCGTTTTGAAAATGTCGTTTTTTTATTTCACACTTGAAAAGCGCTATTACAGCGATACGGTTCTCGTTATCTGACCACTCCATGATGAAAGTTGAAACAATTTTAAAATCCTGTTACAGACTAACGCTATTGAGGTTAGCTTCCAAAGCCCATATGACATTAACGGGGTATGTTCAGTTCTACTTTTGAAATGGGTGTGTTCAATGTTGTAACAGAATTTATGTCCCTACTAAGTAGGACAGGGAAATCATCAGTTCCCGATGTAAGTCCGTTTGAATTATGGTGTAAAAAAGTCAAGAATTCGTCACTTGCGTATAATAGTATCAAAGCTGTAAAGGGTTACCTTGTCGGTTACGATGGGGATGAGAGGTACAAAATATACATTGAAAAACAGAATAAAGTAGAGGTTTTCTGAGATGTAAAATTTCAAGAAAGAATTAGTAGTAAACAAGATACTAAACAAACAGATGACAAAGCAGATAAAGACATACTGATCAAACTTAAATATAATGGAAGAAATAATGTCACTTCAGATCCAAAAAAAAACAGTGAGAAAATAGAAGATTTTAAACTAGACAACGCGATCTATAAAGAGAATGAAGAAAAATTTTCCCACGAAGAAGACTTAGAAGGATTCCATGAGGAATATGAATACACAGAAAGTATATTAGAAGAAGAAAGTTGTAAACGTCCAAGAGAAGATTCTGAACAAGATGAGCCCATTTCTAAACGTCTCAGATCGTCTTTGATCGAACATTAATGCATAATCCGAGGATAGATTTATTTCAAACGCCTTCTACATACACAGCAAGCTATTCAAAGTAATCCGGCAAAAGAATGGAACCGAGCTACGCGATCTGAAATCAATTCTTTAAAGGAGAATAATACATGGATTCTGAAAAATTTACCAAAAGAAGCAAAGGCCCTTCCTGGGTGTATCGAGTTAGGACGAATCGTGATGGAAGTATTGAGAAGTATAAAGCTCGGCTTGTTATTAAAGGCTTTTGTCAAAGGAAAGATATTGACCACGAGCAGAACTTTAGTCCAGTTACAAAGGTGACAACGATACGGGCGATCTTAAGTATTGCAGCAAGCAAGAGTTGCACTTAGCACAGTTTGGTGTACCAACAGCTTTTCTTTATGGCGAATTGGAAGAACTCATTTATACGAAATATCCTGAGGGATTTGACGATGGATTTGGAAGAGTTTGAATGAACTTTTCACCGTCTTTAAAAGGGCCAAATTTGAGTTGGGAGAAATGTATGATTTCGACACAAACTAAACCGAGAATATATTCCCATGGTAATGTAGATAGAGACCTTGTTCCTATAATGTTAGGAAAAGGTCTCGAACCAGAATAAAAAATGTTTAATTCATAATAATGATAAAAGACCGAACAAATATAAACAAAAAGAAAAAACTGTTAGGAAAAATAGATACACCAATTAGAGCCCACATACAAGGTAACGAAACTTTGATTGATACACGTAATCACAAAATATTCCAAACTAGATGTGCAAGAAGACAGAAAAGGCATAGAAAAAACGGAAGTAGCACTAATTACCAAAAACCCACTATAAGTAATTTCGTTAATAAATAAATATGAGAATAAGACAATGAACAACAACAGTTACCTTAAAAAAATTGTAACAACTACTAATACTAGGAATGTAAATACTAGGAATTTAAATACTAGGAATGTAAATACTAGGAATGTAAATAAAAATACTAATAATTCTGATACAGGGTGGGCAAAAAGTTACCATGGGTAAAATGTAATAACTTTTTCGTTAATATATTTTTTTAAGATTATATAAATAACACTTGGAGAATAAATAGTAGAAAGATTTAAAACTGCATAAAGAACCACAATAATAGAATTTTATTATTTAAACCAACGATCAATTATTTTAACGCAAACGCACGAGTGATGAAGCTGATTTTCATTTGAATGGCTTTGTCAATAAGCAGGACTGTAGTTTCGGGGGTTCTGAAAATCCAAGGCCATTTATCAACGCACATTGCACCCCATTAGATGTACATTATGGTGTGGGATGACATCTGCAAATATCATTGGGTCTTAGAGGCCTTTTACACGATGCAATTTCTTCGTGCAATAATTGCATGCAACTCTTGTTTGTAGGCAAACGGTGTAGAGAAGCAAAGGGGGTAGAAAAAATTTCACGTTTTCCGTTCCTCTTGCAATTTTTTGACATTTCTCTTCACTGTCGTTTGTACTCTTGTTCATTTGCTTTATTTGTATTCTGTTTTCAACGTGTTGAGGTGTTTTAAAAATATGAAAACATACGTGCTGTGGTGTTGTCAAAATATTTGCAAAAAGGAAAAATAAAAAATGTGGAATAAAGAACTAGTGGAGCTTTTACTTCTAAAATTCAATGATTTTTTCGTTATCATCTTCCATTTTTATTTTTGCAATTGCTTAAACAATTTTTTTCACTATGTATTTTATTGTTACGAATTACCAATTAAAGAAGATTGAGCGAATAAACGTCAAAAAATTTCAAGCGTAGTAGGAGCGAGTATATTTAAAGGAGCGAATATATGCTAACCCGAGACAATCCTTCAACTCAAGGCACTGCGAAGCTGAAAGCAGGGGTCATTTAAGAGAAATTATTTTTCATACTTAGTCTAAATAAAGTTGCACATTAAAAAATTGTATATTATACGATAATCTAAGAAAAAAATTAAAAAAAAATATAAAGAAAAAGTTATTAAAGTTTTTAACCCCATGGTAACTTTGGGTCCACCCCTTACTGTTTATTTTCTCGGATCGTTATTCCGTTTGCGTAAATAATCTCTAAGCCATGTTCAAACTGTTTTATAAGAGGCATACGCCTTTCTGAACCGGCGTCTCGGTCAGTGAGTACAAGGATTATTTCGAGGTTTTCTCCAATTATTCGTGATGGCTTGGAGGTAGTAATTTGAGCTATTTGTATGAGTTAGCCCACATGTCAGATATTCACCGCGCATAAGTCGGTTTGCATGTTTACTTTTTTGGGGAAGAACATGAGAAATATTTTACATTTAGTATCCATACCTTATAAGCCGTTTTAACCGCATTCCCATTTTTCAGGCAGATTTGTTATTTTTAAGTTGACTCGTTCGTTTTTGTTAAGAATCTCAAAATCGGTTTATATGTATACGAATTTTATGGTAAAATAATTTAAATGTACATTATTCCACAATTGAAAAAGCTCAAACAATTGTGTGCTGTGCCTTATATTTAATCAAAACGACTTTCACAAGATTTATTTTTATATGAAAAGACGATCATAGACTTAAGGCGGTAATCATAAAACTTAGGTACTACTCGTGCATATGTAAGCTTCTTTTGTTGGCAAGGTTTGCAAATGAGCAAGCATGGATTTCAATATATATATTTTACCTCAGATTCTTCGGCTTCAGAGTCTATGAAGTCCGCCATATCCAACCGATTTGTTTCACTTGAAAATACTTATACAAAAATATTGCTGGAATAATTCTTTAATTGTTCTGACACAGACGACAGAAACAGTTTTCTTTCACGTTGCAAGTAACTGGTACTTGTATTCGGTATCCTAGCCATTACCTTGCAATTCATAGGGTTATGGATACAACGGGGAACAACAGAATAGAACATAAAACCGTAACGGTGTTCGGTAACTTTCTTGAGAACTTTTCACACCGATAAAATATGTGGAACATACAGTACGGAGTTTGCTGTTAAATTTGTGCCCCTAACTGAAACGTATTTGCGTATGTGACAAAAGGCAAATAAAAAATTTTGATTTGCTTTTTTTAGTGAATGTACGTTTTCAATAGAAACGTGTTTGTGTGAAGAACAAGCGGTCAAATGGCATTTAAAATGAAAAATTTAGCACTTAAAATAATTATTTAACATTTGAAATGAAAATTTGACAAAGAATTCCGTTCATGTTTAATGTAGAGCGTTGGTGCTGATAGATGTAAGTAGGGTATCTTACTCTATTGTCTCATTCGAACACCGTCGGAGTGCGGTTTGCGTGTCGCTGTTCTATTGTTACTTTCATGGTGTGTGTTCATTTGACATCCGTATACTTATTCCTGACGTGATGATGTTCGTCAGAAATACGCGACTATCCAGGAATTCACGCCTATTTATTAGTAATTGGCCGGTTGACTGTAATTTACGTATTTATAATCGACTTCCGGCATAAGTATTTCTCACCATTTACGACATCCAGACATTCAAGGCAAATGCCAATAAACTTTACTAGCTCCTTTCCCTCCACAGGCTTAATTTCCACCCAAAAACGCAATGCACTGCATGTATTGGGGAAAACACCTGAGTGTTGGTCAATTAAAAGAACCCACATGACAATTGTTCCGATTATGCGCGAAGGTCCGCGCAGTCGGGTTAAAATCGGATGTTTTATTTTCATTCGTCTCTATGTTTTTTTGTGTACACTTGTTTTCATGCTCTCTAATTATTTGGTTCAGTAGACAAGTTACTCTCGTGAAACATACGTGTGTGGAGTGTTGGTCTTTGCCGACCGTGACTGTAAACAAAACGAAAAACAGAGAACAAGAATTTCATTTCTCATAGGAACACTTGAATATGAAACACGAAAAACATCCGACTAGCTTCAGAAGTCGGATCCAAAAATGGAAGATTGGCGGATACGTAAACGGACATTTTTGCTGCCACAAACTAGGCGACGATGTGTCTTTTTTGGTATCACTTTCGGATCCTAAAACGGATGTTTCATCCGCCAACAGTCCGTTTTTTATTCGCTATGGACACGTTTTCGGACTTCAATGTCAAGTGGGAAACAATGAGTGTTCGAACTCACGGGCGATGTGTTAACACCTATTAGTTACACGGTGCGTGTTCCATTTTTATGAACACATTAGTAAATGTTACATTGGAAATAAAAAAGAAAATTTTATTTTATAAAATTATTTTTCGGCTTGAGGTCATTTATTTAAACTCGTTGTTCTATGTGTTGTTTAATTTTTATTTATCCCAATATTTCGATTGACTTCGTCAATCATCTTCAGGGGTTGTCAATTAACAAAACAATGTCGTCCGTCTGATTATCGCTGTCAACTGATTTTTGTGTTACTCTTCAGCTTGCGTCTGAGCTTATGCACCACATTTCTATATATGTGTGCGATCCCATCTGTGTCCGTTTTGTAATTACCCAATAGGACTTTTTCCGAATACTTCGGAAAGTATACAGGGATTGTATATGAGAGCCAAAAATCAACTCCATACATCTTCGCATACTTTGTATAAAGAAACGCCATGAAGTAACGAAAGTGAGAAAATTTCATTCGTGGGTGATGCATCATCAAACATCTTCGCATACTTTGTATAAAGGAGCTGAACATTTTATGTTCGTGGATGATGCAACGCCATACTTGTTCACATACTTTGTGAACAAGTATACATACACTTCCCTATACTTTGTATGCGATTGTGTTTGTATATACTGAAGCGGCCATTGCTTAATAAATGTATATTGGAAAGGTATACTGACGGGCACAGTATCCCTATATCGTTTGTATACTATACGAATGCGTCTACGTATAGTATACTGGTCCTATTGGGTAATTCTCCTCTCATTAGGTACGTCAATAATGTTAAGCATTTCGAGAGTGTATCTATCTTCTATAATTTCTCTCTTGCGCTACAATTTTTACGTCGGTAAAGTAAGGCTTATGTCCAGTCAATGTACAGTGGGCCGCAAGTGCGGTCTTTTGTTATATGGGCCTATTTACGGCCTTTAGGTCAGATTTGTTGGACGAAATTCTTGTCTTCAGTTTAGTTTTAGTTGTGCCGACATATACGTTTTGGCATATGTCGGACTTGTCACCATTGCACTTTATTTGGTTTACAACGTCTGATTTATCTTCGTTATTTATTCGAGATTTTGTCCTGCTAAATAAACTGTTTACTGTACTGTGTGTCTTTAGTGAAAGTTGATAATTGTCTTTGTTATAAATGTTGGAATGGCTAAGCCTTTCTGAAAAACCCGGTATATATGTTGTTGGTTTATATATTTTTGTTACAGGTTCTGCGATGACAGCTGAGGAATTGGATTTTAATTTAAATTTGTTTAGTAGGTCTGTGATGGTTTTGTGTGGGAAGTCATTTTGCCTTAAAATGGTTCTAATTTTTACTAAATTATGTTTGTGAAACTCTATGTCGCTAATATCTAAAATTCTATTGATGAAGTTAGTCGCTGTATTAATAATTACTCGTCTAGGATGCTTTGAACTAAAGTTAATAAGTCTGCCAGAAGCTGTAGGTTTTTGGTACCAATCTAATTTTAGTAACTGACCTTGTCGACAAACTATTGAATCTAAATATGGTAATTTTCCGTCCTGTTCCATCTCTATTGTAAAATTTTATTGAATTTAGTTTTACTTTTATTTTTATAATTTATATATGTTTACGTTTTTAACACATATAAAATTGGTGTGATGGCTGAAATATGACACATAAACTTTTGAGTCCTCTTGTAGTTCTCGTGAACCTTTTTCTGTGTAGACTGATTTGGTGAAATGTAGATGACAATACAAATTATGTTTAGCCCTGTAGTTTATTCCAATTGAATGCTACTACAATACAATAATATAAAACGGCGTTCAATCATATGATGACGTTTCATTTAAATACTAATTAAGCTTAAAACACCTTTTAAATATGTTAAGATCAGTGTCATTATTTTTTTGCTTATTACTTTTTATTTTATACCCACACAAAACAAAGAGAATGCACAGCAACAGACGTATGACATCCATACATTGTTATGTTCGTACATACGCTAGACAAGTGCACACAATTTTTGTTGTCTCTTTTTTATATACACATAACACGTCATTATTTTCGTTTCTCTGAGTGGTCTGTACCCACACAAGTCTACTATTCGCTGCCGCTACATCAGTGCGTGTGTTTTTTCCGCAGTTTCACAATCTGTGTTTCGCAGTCGGACAAATATGTGATCTATATAGAGGTGGGCCACCCTTATCATTTAGGGGTATGCAAGATATATGTTGGCCGACTCTGAGACCTACCCGATATCCATACAAAATCTCGTACAAATCGGTCTAGCCGTTTCGGAGGAGTTAAAAAAATGTGGAATAGTAGTCTGACAATTGATAGTTTAGTCCCTACCCGCGCGTATAGAAAAAAAAAAATTAAAAAGTAGAAGTCAGGCGGGCTGTTATTTAGGTTTCGGGCCAATGATTGAAGTTTAAGTAATGTCGAAATTAATGTGTAACTTCTAGAACGAAAGGGCGTATTTCGTGGGGATAGATAAAAGGCAGTCCGGACCAATTTCATCATTTCTTTGGCCAAGGACGAAACTATGTTTTCCGCTGCAGCAACTACAACATCGGTCACACATAACGCACCATGTTTTGGTATTCTAAGCGACAAGGCCTCAAATCGGGAGGGTCCTTTGTAAGAGGCTATTTAATAGCATAAGTCGACTTGGTCCAACTTTATAGCGACGGGTGTTAGTCGATCGTAACGCTCTAAGCGAAGTTTGGTCGGAATGGGGTGAAAAACATGCAGCTCTAAAAACATGTTTTTAGAGCTGCATGTTTCGAAATCAAGAAACCCTATTTCATGAAGTCGATACGAAAATACGCAATTATATGGTCTAGTTTAATCCGCTTGTTACGTACTATAGCACGAACAGGTTTAAAATATAGAGTTATATGGTCTAATTCAACACAACTTGTATTTCGCTTCGTAACGCTCTATGTGAAGTTTGGTCGAAATCTAATGTAATATGTGGCTTCTATATCCGTAGGTTCTGCAATCAGGAAAAAGCTATGTCGAAACTATACATATGGACTGAAAACTGGGTGTGCATTTATTAGAAATTAAGAATAACAACATAATGTTTCTATTGTGGTTAGTGTTTTAAGAAAACATCTAAAGAGGAAGCTAAAATCCAGTACAACATATTTATTTAAACATACAGCTTCGATTCTTTAAAGTCTACTATTTACCTATAACGAAATTGTTGCTCCCATAAGAAATATATGTAGCAAACCAACGAAATTTACATTTGGTATTCAGCTGAAACAAAAAGGTGGCGGAACTTGCAACTGTAATATAATGTACATATATTACAAGCAGTATAGCTTTTTTTGCAACCTGCAACGAAAATTAATGTTTAAATAATTGTTTTGTCAAGAAATGTTTGACATTTCCAAAAAACAAAAACAAATGTTGTGAAGTCATTTACGATGCTAAGCAAAGGAACATAAATGAAATATTTTATTCGAAATTGCATAACAGATGTTTCTTTCTTCTTATCCCTACTAGAGGTGTGTGCGTGAGCAAATGTTCACTCACGATCACGACCAGAAAAACTAATCACTTGCGCACGACAAATTGTCGGTCACTCACGTTAACGCATGACTTCGAAGGCTAAAAAAAGGATGACGCACGAAACATTTTCTTAATTACGCTGAATCACACCAAAAAAATTATAACGTTAGAAAATATTTTTAAGAATGATTCAGTTTTCGAACATTTTTTTTAATAGTAATTAGAACCAAATTTTTCGAAAATGTCTGATGTCAGACAATTCTGAACAATATCTGAATTCTATACAGAATTCTTACCGAAATCGTTACGAATTCTGTTCGATTTGTCTGAGGATTTTTTATTTATTATGTTCCGAAATATCTGAACGAATTCGGCCCGAATTCTGTTAGACTTGTCTGTGGGATTTTGTATTAATTTTTTATCAGACTTCTCTTAATGAAATCGCAACGAATTCTAAACGATTTATCTAAGGTAGTCTGTTCGTTTAACATTTTTGTTATTTGCTTCATTTTTCGGAATTCGATTGTCGTCAGAATTCTGACCGAGTTCTGAACGTTTGGTGCGAGGAATTTTTGTTGTGTTCGGAGGAAAACTCTACTACCGTCAGTTCTCGTTAAATGCAAAACTGGTTGCCTTTAAGTGTATAGCCACTTAACATAGTTACAGAACAATTATTGCTTGCGGTTGTACTGTCGCTTATTGTTGTGTTATTGATTTTATTGCCCTGGCCACTGTTGTTGCTCGCATACTGGCGTTTCGCGCGGCTAAGCTCGTCGGATGGGATGGTTCTTTCAGCGCACCAGGGCCTTTGACAGACAGAAAAATTTAAAAAAAAAATCATGCCAGACTGGACAATAAAAGTGATACAAAGAAAGATAGAACGAAAATAGAAAACGAAAGGAAAAAATGAAACCCGAAAAGAAATTAAACTAAAATAAAAAAAACTAAACAGATTTGGATATTGTTGGTTGTCCCAGGCTCCCCTCCTCAGGCCCCCTACCTTGCCATCACCACCACTGAATTCATACGAATTCATCTTGAAATGATAACTATAATTATTTTCACTTTTCGACGTTATAAAATTTCATTTTTGGTTTATTGATTTAGGGTAAAGACAACATTCCTATTTTAGCCATGATATGGTTTTCGAAGAAAACAAAAAAATATCTGAGCTTTTTCTCAGATATTACCTGCCAAATTTAATGTACTTATTTTTTTCAATTTAAATTTATACACTAATTTAATTTTATGGTTTCTTTTTTTTCTTCTTTCAGACCTCAGTTTGAATTCGGGCGTCTGTAGTTCCGTCTCGATCCTCGACGACGTACTGGTAAAGAATTTTTTAAAAATGGCGTCGGATTGTAGTGGCGTTTATTCTGAAGTGTCGATAGCGCTGGATTTGGCTGGATATTTCCCAAGTCGGTCGTCCGTCGTGTCCAGGTAAGTGACGTCGAGTTCACGTTATTTATTTTCCAAATTATCTTACTATTTGTGATCTTTTCTGTTCGGTTTTCCTTTTCTATGAAAGCAAACACAATGCACAGGGAACCTACGGGAACGCTGCATTAAACCTACACGAAGTTCCTAGGCCTAACCTCAACCCCGAGAAAGACGCTTTCACTTTTAACTGGAGAGGTAATATACAAAAGTTCCCCAAAATTATTGTTTCACTTTTTTTTATTTTCACTTAAAAACACAAATATTTTTTTTTCTCTTTTCAGAGTTGCGGTCAGTTGGGTCTTACGGAGTCAGTTGTTATGCAGTCCGGAACTTGGTAATACCGTGCATCCCAGGCTTGGTGATGCTGTTCTGCGCCTCCAACGTTGGATTGGGGATTACTGACTCTAGCTTCAGCGGCGCGGATATTTTAATTTATTTACAAAATTACAAAAAAATTGCAATTGTTATTTAGACTTGTACTTTGTTGTTTCAAATTATTTTATTTTATTGGCTTAAATAAACGAACTTCACTCAGAAGATATTAGCGCTGTTGCTGTTTGTATTTCTTTAGTTAGGCCGGTAAGTTTTTAATCTAACCTCAACCAATCGATCTCAGATCCCAATCAGAAAAGAACTCCCCCTTCCATCTTTTTTTTCCTAATTTGACTCAGCTTTGTTTACTTTCTTATTCCTCTCTTTATCCTCCTCGTTCGCATTTTATAGGAACTTAGCACTGTTGCATTTGTATACAGCTGGTCGTCTTTGTACCCCTTCTTCTTATTCCCTTCTTTAACCCTCTAAAGGCGCACACTACTAACACAACCATCCTGTCGACACCACTGTCAAAGGATGGGAGGGAAAATGTGCGTTACAATGCATGGACTTCCCTTTAGTGTAGTCAGAATATCGAATTAATTATTTTTGCATTTATTTATGTTTGGCATCCCTACATCCATTTCTTCTTTGATTGACATCCCTACATAGCTCAAAATTGTACAACGATTTGACGCTTTCATTTAGGCTTCTCCGTTGCATTTGGAATCACCGATCTGGTAGCACGGCTACTTGCTCATATGGTTTAGGAATGGACGTCTTTGTAGTAAAAAGCGTGGCTTCGCGGACGGACAGAACACACATCGCAGAATCGGATTTATTGCAGATTAATGGTAAGTAGAGTGTAACAAAGAATTAAATTTTTATTGATTTAAAAACATAAAAGTGAAGAAAAAGTTGACATGTTTTAATAGTGGGTAGTGTGTAAGAAAAATTTTCAACCTACTATATGGCACCAGCCGAAAGCATCACTAAAATCCATAATATTAAAAGAAATCACAAACAAAGCCGGGAAAAAGAAAAACAATTAAACCAAACAACGTGGCTTACTTCCTCGCGGACGCATCCATGCTGAGTAAACGGGAAAGTCCTAATCGATTGTGTGTGAATGAAAAATGCAACTGGTGTTTGTGAAAAAAAAACGAAAGTCGGTAAAAGCGTGTAATACATGCCTATATGATTGAAACAGTTGGTAGAAAAAGTAAACCACAATCAGAATTAAAGATTTCTACTCTATACCCTATTATAAACAAAATAATGAAAATTCCGACTTAAGGTGTGAAAAGGAAAATTATAACAATAAATTAATGAAAATCATTCCATGAATATAAAATCATAAGCAATGCAACCGCAAAAACTTACAATAGTGTATGATGGGGCAAAACGGTTGCAAACAAAGATAATGCCGGGAGATGTTTGTGGTGTGTGTGAAGGCATGTGAAATGAGGAGTGCAAAAAAACTTATTAGATAAATTTCCAAATTCAATAACAGCAAAAAATTATTAAAGCTACGAGTAAATAACTCAGATTAAATAAAAATTTACTGTGACCTGAAACTGTGACTGAAATGGAAAACAAAGAGACGAAAAACTAATACTACAACTTCTACGTAGTATTAAAGCAAAAAAACTTGTGAAACTTAAGTAAATCCCATGTTATCGCATGCGAGCAAAAAACGAGGTTTTATTTACGTTTAAGCACAGTCTACTGAACCGAAAATCTTATTTGAAAAATAAAAACCCAAACATGTAATTTATAAAAAAGGGTGAAATCAATAAAAAGAAAAAAAATTGTGCCACGAAACAATCCAAACTTAAGCAAAACCCGAAAATTCCTAAAATGACTACTCTAAGATTTTCCTTCAACAAAATTACTTTCTTTTTTTTAAGTTGCTAAATACTTATTAAAAATCTTTTCCTTTTTGCTTCAGATTTTTTTTCTACACGACCGCTACCCGATAACAGGTAAGTACTAACGTTATTTGGACTCTATAAAATTCAAATTAAATTCATTATATCCTACCCTCTAAATACATATATAAACCTATAAACTACTTACAAAATTAAAAAAGGCGGCTAGATTGACGCATCGGTCTAGGTGAAGTGCAGTACGAACCCCTAGGTTATGCTAACGTTAGCTAAAATTCAAGGATACCTTCACATTCTCATCATTGGAGCACTCAAGACAGCTACTTAAACTGGATACAAAGTTCATATCACAATCCTTGCGGCTTTGACTCAGCTCGCTGTAAGTCGGACTCAGAGAGTCCTTGGTCAGGTGACTAACACTGCCCAGCCCTTAATGGCATAGTTTCCTAGGGTGTTATTACGGTGCACAGATGACCAATGACGGCTATACGTGTAGTCTGTTTAGAAATGGTTCAAAAGCAAAGGATTTTACTGTTGTACTCTGGTTTACAGCCTATTGGGTTTGCATCCAATGATAAAAACCTGTTGGTAGCTTTACATTTCTTAAGGTCTGACGAGATAGGTTTTTCTCATACATCATTTCTTCAAATCTTTCCCATGGAAGATACCCAATTGCTTGCCTTGCATGTCCTCCACATCATAGAGACAATTTCCGACAGGGCGAACAATTCTGCATTTCAGGAATTTCCGGTCAAGTTTCGCATTGTAATTATTTTTAAAATCGCTTTGTCGAAAGCTTCTGCGAAATACTTCTTGACCGGGAATAAACTTAAGCTTTCCGCTTCTGAAGTTATATGACTACTCATTTTTCAAAAAGGCTTGGTGTAAATTTTTCCTTATCTGCTGTTCGCTTATAGACAAAACTATCCACTACCTTAAGATCTGGCAGTTGAGAACTATTCTCATTTACCCGATTAAAAAGATCAATATATCCTTCAGATTTGAACGCGAGAGAATCTAAGTCGATGCAACTACCTACGTCTAGTGAGATCACCTCCATGTCGTATCTGGATAAGGTATCTGGGACTACGTTTTTACTTCCTTGGCGGTGTTTTATTTCAAAGGGAAATGATTGCAAGTGCAAACTCCATCGAGCTAACCTACCACTCAGATTCAATCCCGCGACTGCCGGTTCTATCTATGTACAGGATTGACCCAAAACTCTTCGGCCAGGGGCAGTCACCTCAACAATATATGTTTTTTGTTCGTCCATTTTTTCGTCGTGGGAGAAGCACTTCTCGGAATGCCTGCTCCGAATACTACTGGTCCGAGCCGGGATCGAAAGAAACCCCGGACCTTGGATCTGCTCGGTTTGTCAGAACCGAATACACCATGGTGCTACGTCTGTAAGGTGTAATCGTTGCATGGAGTGGGTGCACTTCAGGAGCTGTTCAGGTCTGAACCACATCAGGGAGTATAGCGAAGCAGACTTTGTTGCCTCATGCTGTATCAACGAAGTTAGCAGTGGGTCTCTGGATTTGGTGTTATCATCGTCGTCTGCATTTTCGTCGTCGTCATCATCATCCAACTACGAGACTCCCCAGCAGTCGCCCTCGCAACAGCATCAACATATACAGCATCTTACACCACAGATTGCTGTTGCCACTCCTGACAGTGCATCAATCTTGCAATTTAATTGTAATGGCCTACGCAACAAAATCAGTGAGGTCATAGAATTTATGAATCGGAGAAACATCATGGTCGCCGCGATCCAAGAAACTAGGCTGAATGCCACCTGCAGCCTGTACAGTTGTGACGGATACAACGTGCTACGTAAGGATCGCACCAGAAGTGGAGGTGGGGGACTTGCTTTCCTGTTACACCATTCTGTGCAGTACAGACCTATTTTGACTGAGCTTGACTCTAGAGACCCATACATGGAATGTATGGGGGTAGCAGTCAAGTCTGGAACTGCCGAAATAGAGCTGTACAACGTATACATCCCGCCGGTTGGTAGCTGTGCCCGCGTTATCTGCCAGACATTAGCAATTTGCTACAAGGCAATAACCGCTTGGTCAAATGAGACTTTAATGCTCACCACGAACTGTGGAATTCACTCCTAGACAACGACCAGAGGGGCATAGCTTTGGCAGAGCAAATTGATAGCTCTACGTTCTGCACAGTGAATGAGGACGCCCCCACGCGGATTATGGGCGATTGCCATAGCTCGCCAGACATCACTTTGGGCATCGCCTGGCCTGATCAACGACGTCACCTGGCAACCCGTCATCTCACTAGGATCGGACCACCTTCCCATAATTCTCTCCATAAATAGACACTCGATTTCATTACCTCTGAACGCCGTACGTTTCTCAATCAAAAAAAGGCTGATTGGGAGGCCTTCAGAGAAGCCACCAGCCGCAGCTTTAATAATCTAGCTATTCCGTCGGACGTTCGGGTAGCCGAGAAAAAGTTCCGGGCCATCATTAACGCAGCAGCCGCTCGCCATATCCCTGCTGGTCGAATACCCGAAGTACGACCAAACTTCCCAGCAGAGGCAGCGGGACTAGCAGACGAGCGTGATGACATTCGTCGCTCCAACCCTACTGACCCTAGAATTAGGGATCTCAACTCCGAGATCAGTAGGTTGGTCAACGAATATAAGCGGAACAAATGGCTAGACCACTTAGTGCAACTTGAGTTCCGGAATTGGTAAGTTGTGGACAACGGTCAAATCACTCTCTAACCCTGTAAGGAAGGATGATCGGACAGCTGTCACGTTCGGTGATCAGTGACAGATCCGAAGCGGTGCGCGTGTTATTTTAACCGGCTTTTTATTAAGCACCCAGAGAGTGATAAGGCGAAAAGGAGAGTATTGCGTCGTATCCGCGCTCTCCGAGTCGAAGAGGCACCACCACAATTTACAGTTGGCGAAGTTGCCCATGTCCATGCGCAAAGTCATCAAAGGCGCTGGGTCCGGACGGAATCTCAATGCTGATGTTAAAGCACTTGGATACCCCGGGAGTAGAGTACATGACCAAAGTGCTCAATCTGTCGCTAGCCACTCACGAAGTTCCCGATGCCTGGAAAATGGGCAGAGTAATCCCGCTACTGAAGCCAGGCAAAGACGCAAGTAAAGGAGATTCGTACAGGCCGATCTCCTTGCTTTCTCCAGTAGCAAAGACGCTTGAAGCACTGCTCCTCCCCAGCCTGATCGAACACTTTCCTAGTGCTGATCATCAGCATGGATTCCGCAAGCAGCACAACAACTGCTTTACACGCGATCACCACACGTATAAGTCGCGGTCTTAACCAGAACAAGCCTAACGACAGGACGGCCCTCGTGGCTCTTGACCTCACAAAAGCCTTCGACACGGTCAATCATGCCACTCTGTTCGAGGACATTGAAGAAACGTCCCTTCCGCCCAGTTTGAAACATTGGGTCGTAAACTATATGTGTGGGCGCCAGTCATATGTAGAATTTAGAGACAGAAAGTCGAAGCCACGTAGAGTTACACAAGGAGTTCCCCAGGGTGAAGTTTTATCCCCGGTTCTGTTTAACCTCTACCTCTCTAAAATTCCTGCACCACCAGACCAGACGATTGCACAATTCTGTCGTCAAGACCTAAAGTGGATGACATTTGCGAGAAAATCAACTATTACCTCACTGACTTAGCACGTTTCTTCACTGCGAGGAATATGAAAATATCCGCCTCCAAATCATCAGCCACACTGTTTACTGCTTGGACCGCTAAGGTGCGGTTGTCACTCAATGTGTCGATGACGTCAACATTCCGACCACCAACTACCCCAAAATTCTTGGGGTCACTATGGACAGCCTTTTTAGCTCCTCTGCACATGCTACAGCTATCTGCGATGAACTCAAAAGTAGGAACAAGGTCCTCAAGTCACTTGCCGGCAGTACTTGGGGAGCCGACAAAGAAACCTTGTTGACCTCTTACAAAGCGATAGGTCGGTCTGTAGCAAACTACGCAGCACCTGTATGGTCTGCGAACGTGAGTACGACGCAGTGGAAGAAAATTCAGACATGCCAGAATGCCGCCCTTAGAACATCAACAGGGTGTCTTCTTATGTCCTCTGAGGACCATCTACATGAGGAGACGAAGGTCCTTACCGTGCGCAGACACAATTTCCTGTTGTCTAAGCAATACCTGCTAGGGTGTTTTCGCAGCAGTCATCCTAACCACCATCTCTTGAACAGGATGCCTCCACCCAGGCAGATCAGGTACGATCTTCATGATCTAGAGAGAGAGGTCCAGCGGTATAAGAGAGAACCTTTAGATCATCGAAACTATCAGGCAGGTTTGAACAACATTCACGCCGATGATGTCGCAGCAGCAGTATCCAGCTACCGTGTGAATGCAGTGCTAGGGGAACATCCCCCGGAGATTTCACCAGAGGAGAAGGTACTACCTCGGCAGACGCGCTGAGATCCGGATGGTGCAGCCGCCTCAATTCTTACTGGGCACGAATTGATGCTAACGTTCCGGACATCTGTCCCGCCTGCCATCAGGGACCACATGATGTACTGCACCTCTTCAATTGTCCGGCCAAGCCCACTCAGCTGACCCCCAGGTCTCTGTGGACGCATCCAGTTCAAATGGCGCGTTTCCTTCACCTGGATATCGAACAGATCCCCCATAGACGAACAAGACTTCAAAATAAATATATTGTTGTTACAACAACAACAACAACCACTCAGATCCCTATGTGACATGAGCCACTTCAGGCTACTATGGTCGGTAATGACCGAAAATAGCATCAATTCGATGTAAAGCCGAAATTTCTTTACGGCCATCACTACGGCTAAACATTCCCTTTCAGTCACGGAATAGTTAACTTTTGAGAGAAATACGCAATAGGGTGCTCTCCACCAGAATCATCCCTTTGAAATAAAACTGCGCCTATTCCTATATCCGAAGCATCGCACTGCACGTAAAAGTGCTTCGAAAAGACCTGATGTGTGAGTACAGGGCTCGTACCCAAGGTGTCTTTCAATTGTTTAAATGCAACCTCAGCCTTCTCTGAAAAGCTAAATTGTTTGCCTTTCTTGAGAGTTTCCGTCGGACGTTCGGGTAGCCGAGAAAAAGTTCCGGGCCATCATTAACGCAGCAGCCGCTCGCCATATCCCTGCTGGTCGAATACCCGAAGTACGACCAAACTTCCCAGCAGAGGCAGCGGGACTCGCAGACGAGCGTGATGACATTCGTCGCGCCAACCCTACTGACCCTAGAATTAGGGATCTCAACTCCGAGATCAGTAGGTTGGTCAACGAATATAAGCGGAACAAATGGCTAGACCACTTAGTGCAACTTGAGTTCCGGAATTTGGAAGTTGTGGACAACGGTCAAATCACTCTCTAACCCTGTAAGGAAGGATGATCGGACAGCTGTCACGTTCGGTGATAGAACAGTGACAGATCCGAAGCGGTGCGCGTGTTATTTTAACCGGCTTTTTATTAAGCACCCAGAGAGTGATAAGGCGAAAAGGAGAGTATTGCGTCGTATCCGCGCTCTCCGAGTCGAAGAGGCACCACCACAATTTACCGTTGGCGAAGTTGCCCATGTCCATGCGCAAAGTCATCAAAGGCGCTGGGTCCGGACGGAATCTCAATGCTGATGTTAAAGCACTTGAATACCCCGGGAGTAGAGTACATGACCAAAGTGCTCAATCTGTCGCTAGCCACTCACGAAGTTCCCGATGCCTGGAAAATGGGCAGAGTGGTCCCGCTACTGAAGCCAGGCAAAGACGCAAGTAAAGGAGATTCGTACAGGCCGATCTCCTTGCTTTCTCCAGTAGCAAAGACGCTTGAAGCACTGCTCCTCCCCAGCCTGATCGAACACTTTCCTAGTGCTGATCATCAGCATGGATTCCGCAAGCAGCACAACAACTGCTTTACACGCGATCACCACACGTATAAGTCGCGGTCTTAACCAGAACAAGCCTAACGACAGGACGGCCCTCGTGGCTCTTGACCTCACAAAAGCCTTCGACACGGTCAATCATGCCACTCTGTTCGAGGACATTGAAGAAACGTCCCTTCCGCCCAGTTTGAAACGTTGGGTCGTAGACTATATGTGTGGGCGCCAGTCATATGTAGAATTTAGAGACAGAAAGTCGAAGCCCCGTAGAGTTAAAGTTTTATCCCCGGTTCTGTTTAACCTCTACCTCTCTAAAATTCCTGCACCACCAGACCAGACGATTGCACAATTCTGTCGTCAGGACCTAAAGTGGATGACATTTGCGAGAAAATCACCTGTTACCTCACTGACTTAGCACGTTTCTTCACTGCGAGGAATATGAAAATATCCGCCTCCAAATCATCAGCCACACTGTTTACTGCTTGGACCGCTAAGGTGCGGTTGTCACTCAATGTGTCGATGACGTCAACATCCCGACCACCAACTACCCCAAAATTCTTGGGGTCACTTTGGACAGCCTTTTTAGCTCCTCTGCACATGCTACAGCTATCTGCGATGAACTCAAAAGTAGGAACAAGGTCCTCAAGTCACTTGCCGGCAGTACTTGGGGAGCCGACAAAGAAACCTTGTTGACCTCTTACAAAGCCATAGGTCGGTCTGTAGCAAACTACGCAGCACCTGTATGGTCGGCGAACGTGAGTACGACGCAGTGGAAGAAAATTCAGACATGCCAGAATGCCGCCCTTAGAACATCAACAGGGTGTCTTCTTATGTCCTCTGAGGACCATCTACATGAGGAGACGAAGGTCCTTACCGTGCGCAGACACAATTTCCTGTTGTCTAAGCAATACCTGCTAGGGTGTTTTCGCAGCAGTCATTCTAACCACCATCTCTTGAACAGGATGCCTCCACCTAGGCAGATCAGGTACGATCTTCATAATCTAGAGAGAGAGGTCCAGCGGTATAAGAGAGAACCTTTAGATCATCGAAACTATCAGGCAGGTTTGAACAACATTCACGCCGATGATGTCGCAGCAGCAGTATCCAGCTACCGTGTGAATGCAGTGCTAGGGGAACATCCCCCGGAGATTTCACCAGAGGAGAAGGTACTACCTCGGCAGACGCGCTGAGATCCGGATGGTGCAGCCGCCTCAATTCTTACTGGGCACGAATTGATGCTAACGTTCCGGACATCTGTCCCGCCTGCCATCAGGGACCACATGATGTACTGCACCTCTTCAATTGTCCGGCCAAGCCCACTCAGCTGACCCCCAGGTCTCTGTGGACGCATCCAGTTCAAATGGCGCGTTTCCTTCACCTGGATATCGAACAGATCCCCCATAGACGAACAAGACTTCAAAATAAATATATTGTTGTTACAACAACAACAACAACCACTCAGATCCCTATGTGACATGAGCCACTTCAGGCTACTATGGTCGGTAATGACCGAAAATGGCATCAATTCGATGTTAAGCCGAAATTTCTTTACGGCCATCACTACGGCTAAACATTCCCATTCAGTCACGGAATAGTTAACTTTTGAGAGAAATACGCAATAGGGTGCTCTCCACCAGAATCATCCCTTTGAAATAAAACTGCGCCTATTCCTATATCCGAGGCATCGCACTGCACGTAAAAGTGCTTCGAAAAGACCTGATGTGTGAGTACAGGGCTCGTAACCAAGGTGTCTTTCAATTGTTCAAATGCAACCTCAGCCTTCTCTGAAAAGCTAAATTGTTTGCCTTTCTTGAGAGTTTCGAATAACGTAGCTCCTTGAAGCAAAACTTCGATTTCGCTACGTGAATGGTTTACCCTGCGTTAGCCAGACAGTCGGCCATTCGCTGTAGCAACTTAACGTGGGTATCAAAATCTGGCGAAACTATCAATAGATCATCTAAGTAGACGAAAACCCTATCACGAAGTGCTGCTGAAATCACTTTATCCATTAAACGGCATAACCTCTGAGCTGCATTACACAGACCAAAAGACATGACTGTAAAATGTTAAAGTGGTCTTCCTGGCACCGTGAAGGCGGTTTTCTCTCTACTAGATGGATCTAAAGGTATCTGCAAGAAAGCGTCTTTTAGGTCAACACGAGAAATGAAGTATGTATCTCCCAACCGACTTAGCAGGCCTTCTATATGCGGCAATGGATAGGCAGCCTTGACCGTCAGCGCATTAAGCTTGCGGGCGTCCAGGCACAACCTGGTCTTCTCGCCCTTTCGGACTAAAGTAACAGGGTGACTCCACGGATTCTCGCTTTCCTCAATTACGCCTAAATCAAGCATCCTGTCCAGTTCCGCATACATAAGTCTTTGTACAGCCGTGGATACCGCGAGTGTCGATTGAATGGACCTCAGACCCAGTTTTTCCAAGACCATTCTTGGTATAGCATGGAAACTTGCCTATCACCACATTCAAGCGTCGCCGCTGTGTGTCTGATAAGGCATGCGTTTTCACATCATCGGTCTGATCAGCTTCGTCGCAGAGACTTATATTATTGGTGGTCAGCCCATCAACCTTAGCGAAAAGTTGGAAACTTCGCATGAAATCTACCCCTAGGAAAAGTTCTCGATTCAAAGTCGGCATCAGAAAAAAACGTCACGTCGTTAGTAAGTCCATTAAAAGATACCTTGGCTCGTACTCTTCCAATAATTTTGTGCAGGCTTCCATCTGCGGTCTTAATGAAAGAAGAAAAGGGTAGAACTTCTAAATTCGATCTATCAATAAATGCCATACAATTCTTACCCAGACAAGTTATCGTAAATCCACTAGTCCCTCGATCTCCTGGCACTCAATGACAATTTATGTATAAAGACGCGAGTCGCTTCCTTCATACAACGAAGAGGCCGCGATCTCTTTCCTAAGTCGCTTTCGTGCTCGGTACCTGTCTCTTGCTCCTTACTTTCCGAGAAACGTTGCCGAAAATCCTCGCTTTTGCCTCAACTTCGGCTTCGCCAGTACCGCTTGGTCAACTTTGGTCGGGTTTACCGCTTGGTCAACTTTGGTCGGGTTTACCAAGATAGAAACGGCTTTCTCTCCTTCCCACTGCTCTACTGGGTTTGAGTCTGAACAGAACGAGTCTCCCCAGTCTGAGGCTTGTCCCGCTGGCCGTTTCCTGACATTTAGGGGCTACCACTCCTTCTTTACCGCATTTAAAACAAAACACCCTACTGGAAGAATTCGACCGATCAAATTGAGTGCGACTGCTAGGATAAATGGCCTCTACTTTGAAATTTTCTCCGCCGGCCTCTTCTTCGTAGGCTATCTCGTGTACTCGCGGAGACTGATATTGCCGCTGCTTAGCCAACATCGCTTCCGCCCTCTTTACTTCCTGTCGAAAATGGTTAAGACCGTAGATTTTTATTGGGAACATCAGTTCGGCTAGCGAAGGTTTTAAATTACTCTACCAGATCGTGCTCAGAATACGGCGAGCTCTGCTGGTTTCTCAGTTTCACCACGGCCTTTTAAAACTCTTAGAAAAGCTCTTGCGGCTGCTGTCGACGGTCCATTATCTTCTTCTGCACTTGAAACTCGCTCTCAAAACGTCGAAACTGGCTCAAAAACTTCTCTCGCAAGTCAGCCAAAGAACGGAACGGCGACAGGCGCCTCTGGGTCTAATACCACTCACGAGCATCACCATCCAACAACTGCTGAAAGTTCCTCACCAGGTCCACCCATGACACGCCATTGTCCTGCCGAAGCTCCTCGATGCGAAAAATTAAATTTTCGGCATCCATCGATTTGCTGCTGCCATCGAATTTAACACCCCACATGTTCAAATTTAGCTTTGCCGAAACCATTGGATGACTGTAGCCAGCTGGTGAGTAGTTCGGCGCAACCTGCGCCCATGGCGGGTACGATGGCATCAAATTCATCCAAGGCTGTGGGTGTCTAGGCGGCTCCTGTTGGCTGTTCGAATGAGGTGTCGACCGTTGTGCCATGGGAGGAGAAAGTGTTTTTACCGATGGTCCAAAAGCTGGTGGTGGCGGCACTATCGGTATATCTTGCTCTTGTGGATATGTTGGTACTGTTGCAGGGTAATGTCTAGGTGGTAAACACGTCGTGGTCTGATTTCCTGAGTGAATAGCTCCTCGCTGCCCCCGCTTAAGCTCATCTAGGCTCTACATAATTTGGGCCTGCGCCAATCCCATTGAAGCTTCAATTTGTTGTAGACTGCCTAAACTGTTTGCATCCTGACCCGTGTTTTTTTGTTCTCGTTCTCTAATCTCAGTTAGGATGTTTTGCGCTGCGGAAGTCTGGAGAAAAAATGGTGATATTCTGGTCCTTGAAGCTAAACGAAAACTCGTTTGAGGCAGATACCATCGACGGCACTGCGTTGAGGTTGTTGTCACGGTCGCTGGAACTCCCGCCATTGTGATCACTATTCGGTCCATTCCCACAGCAGCTGCGTATGCCGTATCGGCTGAAGGATTTGTAGAAACTACGGAAATAGTCGGGCCGTTTTCTAAAAGTCTGCTCCCCAGTCTGGTTAAAACCATTGCTGCCCTAAGTGCCTTTCCGTACAATACGCCCCGTTCTTTATTTTAAGCTACTAGCTTGTCGAAAGCCGGTAAAAAGGTGAAATTAATTATTTAAAAATACACAAATCGTGCTAATCCTAATTTGTATCTACTTCTACAGGAAAAACCCTACACATACATTAGTAGAATCGTTATCTGCTCTTAAATACAAATTCTTTACTTCAGAGGTGATGGCATTTTCAGGTAAGGAACACTAGAGGAGAAAAGGTATGTATAAAAACTAGCTGCATGATCTCATGGTAATTCATTTGTTTAAATGCACTTCTTCCTTTTTAGATTGTTTTGAATATCGCTGGTGTGGCTGAGGAAACCCCTAATTAGCTATGTTTCTCCCCAGGAACTAACAGATGAGGTGACTTCTGTTTCTTCCATTGAAGGTAAGTGCCACTTAAATTACACTAATCAAAACAACTAATAATTATCTATTTCAACTAGCCAAAAACTTTAAACGGACAGCACTCAGGAAGAAGTCTCCTTAGCTACCTACGGCTGGTACCATTGCCAGACGACTGATACAAATCCTACGACCCAGGTGAGCCAAAAATCCTTCAATTCCCTTTTCCTCTGATCAAGAAAACTTTTTCATCTGGAGCCAATGAGACTTCGAGTAACGAACTAAGAGCTCGATATACTGGACCTTCATAAATCTCACTCCAAGAATGAATCCAAATATGAAAAAATTAGCTTTTCCCACTATTCGAGAGGACCATCACTAATTAAACAATTGAAGTCTTGTTATGACTTGAACGTGTTCCAAGCTACTGCTTACTTTCTACCAACCTAAACAGACTCCTACAGACGCATAGTGGCAACTCGTTGGGGCTCTAAATGTGATTCCCACCGGTCCTAACACCAACACCGCAGCAGCCCCTTAAGCTGGACTGTAAAACCTACGATTAACAAATTTCTTTTCGGTCCTCACGCTGGGCGCCATTCTATACTGTCGCTTATTGTTGGGTTATTGATTTTATTGCCCAGACCGCTGTTGTTACTGGCATGCTGGCATTTCGCGCGGCTAAGCTGAATGGGCTGAAATGACAGACAGAAAAATTTAAAAAAAACATCATGCCAGACTGGACATTAATAGTGAGACAAAGGAAGGAAGAACGAAAATAGAAAAGGAAAGGAAAAAATGAAACCCGACAAGGAATTAAACTAAAATCAAAAAAAAAAAACTAAACAGAAAGAAACCCACACCAGCAATACTCTCACCACGTTCCTTACCATAATGACCCATGCTGCTGAGTTGGCTGATGGATTGCCAACTCACTTTGCCCTCCCACTTGGAATCCTTGCGGTTCCACCATGACAACCTTGGATTTCTGTTGGTTGTCCCAGACTCCCCTCCTCAGGCCCCCGCTACCTTGCCATCACCATCACTAAATTCTTACGAATTCATCTTGAAATGGTAACTTTAATTATTTTCATTTTTCGACGTTATTAAATTTCATTTTTGGTTTATTGATTTAAGGTTAAGACAACATTCATATTTTAGCCATGATATGGTTTTGGAACAAAAACAAAAAAAATATCTAAGAAAAAGTTGTCTGCCAAATTTAATGTACTTATTTTTTTCAATTTAAATTTATACACTAATTTAATTTTAATATTTCTTTTTTTCTTCTTTCAGCCATCAGTTTGAATTCGGGCGTCTGTAGTTCCGTCTCAATCCTCGACGACGTACTGGTAAGGAATTTTTTAAAGATGGCGTCGTACTGGTAAGGAATTTTTTGTTCTGACGTGTCGATGGCGCGGGATCTGATTAGGCGTTGGCGCCGCAAATTAATTTAGTGTTGGCGCAGCTGGATTTGGCTGCATATTTCCCAAGTCGGTCGTCCGTCGTGTCCAGTTAAGTGACGTCGAGTTCACGTAATTTATTTTCCAAATTATCTTAATATATGTGATATTTTCTGTTCGGTTTTCCTTTTCTATGAAAGCAAACACAATTCACAGGGAACCAACGGGAACGCTGCCCTAAACCTACACGACGTTCCTAGGCCTGAGCTCAAACCCCGAGAAAGACGCTTTCGCTTTGAACCGGAGAGGTAATATACAAAAGTTCCCCAAAATTATTGTTTCACTTTTTTTATTTTCACTTAAAAAAACACAAATATTTTTTCCCTTTTCAGAGTTGCGTCCGGTCAGTTGCGTCTTACGGAGTAAGTGGTTATTCAGTCCGGAACTTGGTAATACCGTGCATCCCAGGCTTGGTGATGCTGTTCTGCACCTCCAACGTTGGATTGGGGATTACGGGCTCTAGCTTCAGCGGCGCGGATATTTCTATTTATTTACAAAATTACACAAAAAAATTGCAGTTGTTATTTAGACTTGTACTTTGTTGTTTCAATTTATTTTATTTTATTGGCTTAAATAAACGAACTTCAATCAGAAGATATTAGCGCTGTTGCTGTTTGTATTTCATTAGTTAGGCCGGTAAGTTTTTCTTCAAACCACAACCAATCGATCTCAGATCCCAATCAGAAAATAACTCCTGCTTCCACCTTTTTTTTTCCTAATTTGACTCCTCTTTCTTATTTCTTCTTATTCCTTTTCTTATTTCTTTTTTATTCCTTTCTTTATCCTCCTCGTTCGCATTTTATAGGAACTTAGCACTGTTGCATTTGTATACAGCTGGTCGTCTTTATACCTCTTCTTCTTATTCCCTTCTTTAACCCTCTAAAGGCGCACACTACACTGTATTATTATAGTAAGGTTGCGCTCTACGAAACTGCAGACACCGCAGCTAAAAGTCTTTCCAAACACTTTTTAAAAATGTTTTACAACTTTTTTTTTTATAGAACAAAAATATTTTCTTCTTTTTGATTGTTTACATTTAGAATTTACCACGACATGAGCTCAGAATTCGGTTCGAAATGTCGTTAAAAACATCAGAATTTAATAAGACTTAATGCCAGAATTCGGACCGAAGTCGTGCAGAATTCGATACGACCAATCGAAATTTCCTTTCGAGTTTCCCAAGACTACAGTTCAGAATTCGGTTCGAAATGTTGAAACATCAGAATTCCCTTAGAGAAGTTGTTCAGAATTCGTGTCAACCCAACACATATGTTTTTTGTTACGAACTCGCTAAGAATTCTGATACGAAATCGGAACACTTTGCCGATTGTCGTTCATAATTCTGACCGAATTCTGAAGGTTTGGTTTGCTGTGTTGCTTCATATTTTACAGTTATTGGTATTGTGTTCAGACATGTCGGTACTAATTCTTAACAGTTTATCTGAGGTATTTTTATGTTTCAAATTCTTGTTTTTTGTTTGTTTACATTCAAAATTTATCAAGATATTAGCCTGAATTCGGTTCGAAATGGCGGCAAAAACATCAACGTTACCTCAGAGAAGTAGTTCAGAATTCATGTCAACCCTCCAATATGTTTGTCGTAACGAACTCGGTAAGAATTCTAATTCGAAATCTGAAAATTTTTCCGTAAACGAAATAAGAATTCCGTGTAGAACAATAATATTTTGTTTATCGTTTACATTCAGAATTTACCATGACATAAGCTCAGAATTCGTTCAGAATTCGGTTCGAAATGCCAGAAAAAACATCAGAATTTAATAAGACTAAGTCGTTCTGAATAAGTTCAGAGTTCGACACGACAAATCGTAATTTTCCAAGACTACAGTTCAGAAATCGGTTCGAAATGTCGGCAAAAACATCCGAATTCCCTTAGGCCCCCCATTCACGTACAGTTTTAAATGTCAGTTTGAACTGTTCAGCTAAAACTGTCAGTTAAAACTGTATGTGTGTGGTATATAACTGACAGTTTTACTCAACTGTTCAGTTTAACTGAGAAATATAAAAATTTTATATTTTTAACTGACAGTTTTACCTGAAGTGAACGTGTGTGGGGGTTCAACTGTACTGTTCTCAGTTCAATTTGTGTCGAGCGAGAGTGCGTATCATCATGTCGCGTAAACAGAACCAAGTAATAGTTGATTTTATTGGAATATATAGATCTGAACCTTGCCTATGGCCAGTTAAGTCTAGCGAGTATCATGATCGCGCCAAAAAAGATGCTGCCTACAACAAGCTGGCGAAGAAGTTACAAGAACTAGAGCCTGACGCGGAAAAGAAATCTGTTTTGGCAAAAATAAACAGCTTAAGATCCGTTTTTCGCAAGGAAAAAAAGAAACTTGAGCCATCAAAGAAGTGTGGAGCATCTGCAGACAGCATTTACAAGTCGTTACTTTGGTACTACGACCTGTTTGATTTCCTACATGATGAAGACACCCCAAGAACGTCAAAATCAAATCTGGACAGTGATAATGACGAGGTAAGAAAAACACGATATAATTAATGTATAGTATGTATGTATTTATCTTTAATATGTATTTATCTTGAGTACGTATTTATTTGTTTTTTAAAATGTGATTGCTTTGCCATGGGACTTTGCCATCATTCATGAAGTAGTTCATGAACTTATTTCTGATTTCTTTTGCGTCATTACAAGTATTTCCTCGACGACGATTAAGTGGAATCATGTTTGATTGGTAACTATCGTAACCCATAGAAATAATAGACCCGTCATGACTATTTTCTTGATACCTACACTGTGCAAGGGCGTAAGTACTAGATTGATGTTCAATCAGAAAGTTATGCAAAGCACAAGTAGCCATTACTACCTTCTCCACATTCAGCGGTTGTAAATGAATTGGGGACTGAAAGATACGAAACCGTGCTGCAAGTATCCCAAAAACGTTTTCGACAATGTGCCTTGCTCGAGATAATCGGTAGTTATAAACTTCTTTTTCGGCTGAATCTAGAAGTCCTTGTCTGAATGGCTTCAAAATATCCGTTCTGAGAGGAAAGGCATCGTCCGCAACGAATACATACGGAACATTCTTGAAATTCTCATTAACATCGTCAGGCTGAGGAATATGTAAATTCTCCTTCACAAGCTTTTCAAAGAAACATGTGTTCTGAAGAACACCGCCATCGGAAATCCGTCCATTTGTTCCGAAATCTACCAGTAAGAATCGATATTTTGCGTCAACTATTGCTAGGAGAACCATACTGTGTTTTCCTTTGTAATTGTAATAATAAGATCCACAGTTTTCAGGGGAAATTATATCAATGTGTTTCCCATCCATGGCACCGATGCAGTGTGGGAAATCCCATCTTTCACCAAACATAGTCGCAATCTCCTTCCATTTATCTTCTGAGCTGGGAAACTGAATGACGGAAGAATTAATATTAAAATGTTTTTTTATAAATTTATTATTTTAAAATTTTTTTCTTTATTTTTTAAGGAAACGACTGACAATTTACTTCCATTAGGAGAAGATGTGAATGAGGATGAAGAAGCCTCTACATCAACATATGAGGATAGTCCAGCAAAACAAACACCAAAATCAAGGTCTGGTTCTAACAACAAAAAAAAGACTAAAGATGACCTGTCAGCAGAAGTGCTGACTTCATTGCGTGACCACTTCCAAAAACCTAAATAAATGACATACTATATGAGGCTGAAATGGGTTTTCAAAGTTCATCAACAAGTGAGAGCCCAACGGAGATACCTGCTTCATTCACTGAAATTCATAACAGCGGCAATGGACAAGCCTTTTATTCTCACGACACCACAGCATGCTCTTTTTTTCTCAATATAATGATGTATAAAACAAAATGAACTTTGATTTGCATTGGAAAATAAAAGCAGTTTCCTAATGAAATAATGTTCTATTTCCTTTTATTTATTTAAAATTATAAAATATGTACATACCTCAATATATTTCCGCAAAACTTTGTATAAGACGTCACATGTTTCTGGGATAATTTTTCCAAGCGCTTGGGGAGATATTCTTGTAGAGAAATCTAGGCACTCATAGGACCGCCCTGTTGCTAGAAATCTCAATGTAGCAGCTAATCATTCGTGTGGAGAAATTGCTCTCCTCATGACTGTATCTTTCTTCATAATCAAAGGGGAAACCAACGAAAGCAGTTTTTGGTACACTGATTGAGTCATGCGCAAATAATTGAGGAAATCTAATGGTTCTTCACTTAATTCTGGTAATAAACTAATGTGGGAAGATAAATTTCGTTGTAATTGTAAAATTACAAAAACTAAACCGAGAGCGGCCAAACCTTCCTGCTCGTCGAATCCATGTTAAAAACTGAAGTACTGAACTGGACGTGTGTGTACATCTCAGTTCACAGTTTAAGACCGGCAACTCACGTACAGTTATAACTGGCAGTTAAAACTGTACGTGAATGGGGGGCCTTAGAGAAGTAATTCAGAATTCGTGACACCCTCTCATATGTTTTTGTTACGAACTACTAAGATCTGCTGCTAAGAATTCTGATCCAAAATCGGAATATTTTGCCGATTGTCGTAAAGAATTCTCACCGAATTCTATATATATATATATATATATATATATATATATATATATATATATATATATATATATATATATATATATATATATATATATATATATATATATATATATATATATATATATATATATATATATATATATATATATATATATATATATATATATATATATATATATATATATATATATATACATTACAATGAGTGAGAAAGTGCTTGTTCGATTATAACACCGTTCAACACGCTTTTGCACACATGAAGAAGACCTATATATTCGGAATCTACGTCGAAAAATAAACTACCCGCTTGTCCCAGTTTTTCTAGATCAATTCGTATTTTCGCAAAAAATGTGAATATATATTTGGTTAAAAACCACTTATATAGACATATTTTGTATTAACATACAAGTCCATATCCATAAATTTTTTGCAAATATACGAATTGATGCAGAAAAAGTGGGATACACGTGTATTTTATTTTTTCCTCCTCTTTCAGAATATACTAATTTTTTTTTATGTGTGCAACCAAAAGCTTAAATTTGTCATACAGTGTAACAATTCAAAAGTGATGAGCAACATACATCTACACTGAATACATACACTGAATACATACATATTGATAACGTATGCTTACGTGTGATCGTGAGTGCTAGTGAATCCAGTTTTTGATAGGTCGGGAGTGAGCGTGACTGAAAATTTGTCATTCACGCTCAAGAAACACACTCATCAACCACAGTTACAAAGCAAAATATGAATATAAATCCAAGGAATCTTAAAAAACTCTTAAATTTGCTTAGCTTCTTTATATACGTACATATACCATAAATGTGTACATAATATGTATGAACGTTCCCATTTATGGATTTGTAAACTACAGAAAAGTTTAGTTCTCTATCTCCAATTGCTCTATCATTGACCATAGTAAGCTATGCAACAAAAAAAAAAAAAATGTATTTTCGTGACTTACTACAAACATGGTGTAAAATGGTACCAATTTCCAAAAAGAGAACATTTTGTAAGAAACGAGTCGAATTGAATTGATGGTTACGAAGTATCTTATAATGTACATAAATTTCAATAAAATTTCGTAAAATCAAACCTGTATTTTGGAGATTATGGTTGTAGCACATTCTTTTTGTATATGGGCATACTTGGCAAAGAACAACATTGAGCTAAGATTGCAGTAGCCATCACCATTAATCAGACCATGTGTAGGTGCGAACAATAAAAAATAACATCCCAGCAAACCAAAGCTTAGAATTCGGTCAGAATTCTTTACGACAATCGGCAAAATATTCCGATTTCGGATCAGAATTCTTAGCAGCAGATCTTAGTAGATCGTAACAAAAACATATGAGAGGGTGTCACGAATTCTGAATTACTTCTCTAAGGGAATTCGGATGTTTTTGCCGACATTTCGAACCGATTTCTGAACCGTAGTCTTGGGAAACTCGAAAGGAAATTTCGATTGGTCGTATCGAATTCTGCACGACTTCGGTCCGAATTCTGGCATTAAGTCTTATTAAAATCTGATGTTTTTAACGACATTTCGAACCGAATTCTGAGCTTATGTCGTGGTAAATTCTAAATGTAAACAATCAAAAAGAAGAAAATATTTTTGTTCTATAAAAAAAAAAGTTGTAAAACATTTTTAAAAAGTGTTTGGAAAGACTTTTAGCTGCGGTGTCTGCAGTTTCGTAGAGCGCAACCTTACTATAATAATACAGTGTAGTGTGCGCCTTTAGAGGGTTAAAGAAGGGAATAAGAAGAAGAGGTATAAAGACGACCAGCTGTATACAAATGCAACAGTGCTAAGTTCCTATAAAATGCGAACGAGGAGGATAAAGAAAGGTATAAGAAAGTAAACAAAGAGGAGTCAAATTAGGAAAAAAAAGTGGGATCTGAGATCGATTGGTAGTGGTTTGAAGAAAAACGTACCGGCCTAACTAAAGAAATACAAACAACAACAGCGCTAATATCTTCTGAGTGAAGTTCGTTTATTTAAATAAAAATATCCGCGCCGCTGAAGCTAGAGCCCGTAATCCCCAATCCAACGTTGGAGGCGCAGAACAGCATCACCAAGTTCCGGACTGAATAACCACTTACTCCGTAAGACGCAACTGACCGGACGCAACTCTGAAAAGAGAAAAAAATATTTGTGTTTTTTTAGGTGAAAATAAAAAAAAGTGAAACAATAATTTTTCAAACTGATGGCTGAAAGAAGAAAAAAAAAGAAACATTAAAATTAAATTAGTGTATAAATTTAAATTGAAAAAAATAAGTACATTAAATTTGGCAGACAACTTTTTCTCAGATATTTTTTTTGTTTTCTTCGAAAACCATATCAGGGCTAAAATATGAATGTTGTCTTTACCTTAAATCAATAAACCAAAAATGAAATATAATAACTTCGAAAAGTGAAAATAATTATAGTTATCATTTCAAGATGAATTCGTAAGAATTCAGTGGTGGTGATGGCAAGGTAGCGGGGGCCTGAGGAGGGGAGTCTTAGACAACCAACAGAAATCCAAGGTTGTCATGGTGGAACCGCAAGGATTCCAAGTGGGAGGGCAAAGTGAGTTGGCAATCCATCAGCCAACTCAGCAGCCTGGGTCATTATGGTAAGGAACGTGGTGAGAGTATTGCTGGTGTGGGTTTCTTTCTGTTTAGTTTTTTTTTTTGATTTTAGTTTAATTCCTTGTCGGGTTTCATTTTTTCCTTTCCTTTTCTATTTTCGTTCTTCCTTCCTTTGTCTCACTATTAATGTCCAGTCTGGCATGATGTTTTTTTTAAATTTTTCTGTCTGTCAAAGGCCCTGATGCGCTGAAAGAACCAGCCCATCCGGCGAGCTTAGCCGCGCGAAACGCCAGCATGCCAGTAACAACAGCGGTCTGGGCAATAAAATCAATAACCCAACAATAAGTGACAGTACAGAATGGCTCCAAGCTTGAGGCCCGAAAAGGAATTTGTTAATCGTAGGTTTTACAGTCCAGCTTAAGGGGCTACTGCGGTGTTGGTGTTAGGGCCAGTGGGAATCGCATTTAGAGCCCCAACGAGTTGCCACTATGCGTCTGTAGGAGTCTGTTTAGGTTGGTAGAATGTAAGCAGTAGCTTGGAACACGTTCGAGTCATAACAAGACTTCAATTGTTTAATTAGTGATGATCCTCTCGAATAGTGGGAAAAGCTAATGTTTTCATATTTGGATTCATTCTTGGAGTGAGATTTATGAAGGTCCAGTATATCGAGCTCTTAGTTCGTTACTCGAAGTCTCATTGGCTCCAGATGAAAAAGTTTTCTTGATCGGAGGCAAAGGGAATTGAAGGAATTTTGGCTCACCTTGGTCGTAGGATTTGTATCAGTCGTCTGGCAATGGTACCAGCCGTAGGTAGCTAAGGCGACTTCTTCCTGAGTGCTGTCCGTTTAAAGTTTTTGGCTAGTTGAAATAGATAATTATTAGTTGTTTTGATTAGTGTAATTTAAGTGGCACTTACCTTCAATGGAAGAAATAGTGGGGTAATTTTTGATCCGGGGATAGAATTGGATTTTTAGGTCTCCAGAAGTCACCTCATCTGTTAGTTCCTGGGGAGAAACATAGCTAATTAGGGGTTTCCTCAGCCACACCAGCGATAATCAAAACAATCTAAAAAGGAAAATGTGCATTTAAACAAATGAATTACCATGAGATCATGCTGATAGCTTTTATACATACCTTTTCTCCCCTAGTGTTCCTTACCTGAAAATGCCATCACCTCTAAAGCCAAGAATTTGTATTTAAGAACAAACAGATAACGATTCTACTAATGTGTGTGTAGGGTTTTTCCTGTAGAGAAGTAGATACAATTTAGGATTAGCACGATTTGTGTTTTTTTAAATTATTAATTTTCACCTTTACCGTCGAGTTTTTTCTTCTATTACGTTTTAGGATTTTTCGATCCTTAAAAACTTTCGTAAAAAAAATTGTCAACTGAACATACCCCGTTAATGTCATATGGGTTTTGAAAGCTAACCTCAATAGCGTTAGTCTGTAACGGGATTTTAAATTTGTTTTAACTTTCACCATGGAGTGGTCAGATAATGAGAACCGTATCGCTGTAATAGCGCTTTTCAAGTGTGAAGTGAAAAAGCGATATTTTCAAAACGCTCCGGTCACTTGGGATAAGCCGCATGTTCGTCTACCGATGCATAAAACTGTTTGAGGAGACTGGAGATGTTAAAGACCGCCACCGGTCGGGCCGCCCACGCTCTGTTCGAATACAGCATGTCATCAAAGCCGTTATATCAAGAATTCACAGAAATCCGCTCCGAAAACAGAAAATCATGGCCCGTGAAATGAATATCACGAAAAGTCCATTAGTCGAATCATTAAAAAAAACTTTCAAACGACGTACTGGACATTTATTGACTGTAGCTTTAAAAAATAGGTTTGAAAAATGCAAACGTCGTTTGGTGAAGCACGCTGATAACTTCCACAGAAAAATTTTATTCAACGATGAAAAAAATTTTACCGTTCAGTAAAAATTTAACAAGCAAAATGATAGAGTGTATACGCGGTCATCTAAAAAACATCTGAACTGATCCTAAGGGTGGAAAAGGGTCATCACCCAGCTTCAGTAATGGTTTGGAGGGGGTGTCGATGGGGTCACTGACCTGCATTTCTGCGAACAAGGAGTCAAAACATCAGCCAAAGTTTACCAAGAAACCGTTATGGAAGCAGTTGTGAGGCCTCTTAACAATTCCCTGCTTCAAAACCAGCCATGGACTTTCCAGCAGGATTCTGCGCCGGCCCATAAGGCTAAAACGTACTAGGCCTGGCTTCGAAACAATTTGCCAGCGTTCATTTCCTCTAAAGAATGGCCCTCAGGCAGTCCAGACTTGAACCCATTCGATTACAAATTGTAAGCGGTTTTAGGGGACAAGGTTTGTCACAAAAGATACCCCAACACTGGATCTCTTAAGACTGCTTTGGTTCGAGCTGTGGCCAATTTTCCAATGGACTAGGTTCGTGCAGCTATTGACGATCGGCCAGTGCGACTTACGGCGTGTGTAAAGGCAAAAGACATTTCGAATAAGTAGATTCGTTTTGGATACAATATACATCAAGTAATATATTAAAAAATATTTGGTACAAAAACATTCAGTACTTTTTATTTTACAACATAAAACGTGTGTAACAGTATTTATGTCCCTACTAAGTAATACTTTTAAATGAAAAAGTTGTTTTTGCAAATAAAAAAAATTGCAATAAAAAATACATTAGTAGCGTACTGAGAATAATAAAATGTACTTCATTATATCATTAGAAATATGTTTTGCAATAAAGTCCACATTAAAAATTTTTCAACCTTAAAAAGTAAATACCCCGTTTTTCTATGTAAATCGAAAAGAAATAGCACCATTTGTATGACAGCGCCTGATCACTGCATTGCTTCAGCATCCTGTTCGTATTCCGCTCTTCGTATCGCTCAACCAATTTTTTTAGCATTTTAATTGGAAACTGTGCTTTCTTGACAACGACGTAAATGCTGCTGAAATGATCCAAAATATAATTTTATTTGGAATGACCGAACAAAAATATAAACAAAAAGAAAAAAACTGTTAGGAAAAATAGATACTCCAATTAGAGCCCACATACAAGCTAACGAAACATTGATTGATGTACGTAATCACAAAATATTCTTAACTAGATTTGCTAGAAGACAGAAAAGGCATAAAAAACGAAAGTCGCCCTAATTTCCAAAAACCCAATATAAGTAATATCGTTAATAAATAAATATGAGAATAAGTCAATTAACAACAACAGTAACCTTAATAAAAATTGTAACATCTTTACTAATACTAGGAATTTAAATAAAAACACTAATAATCCTCATAGAGGGTGGTCCAAAAGTTACAATTGGGTTTCAAAATGTAATAACTTTTTCGTTAACATATTTTTTTCAGATTATATAAATAACACTTGGAGAATAAATAGTGGAGAGATTCACAACCGTACAAAGAACCACAACAATATAATTTTGTTATTTAAACCAGCGATCAATTATTTTAACGCAAACGCACGAGTAATAAAGCTGATTTTCCTTTGAATGGCTTTGTCAATAAGCAGAACTGTAGGTTCATGGGTTCTGAAAATCCAAGGTCATTTATCAACGTCACTTGCACCCCATTAGGTGTACAGTATGGTGTGGGATTACATCTGCAAATATCATTGGGCCTTACTTCTTCGAGAATGAAGATGGAAGTGCTTTAACAGTAAATAGAGAGCAGTATCAGTTTATGATAGAATTTTTTTTACGTCCTGCTCTTGAAAACAGACCTGAAATGTGGTTTTACCAGGACGGAGCCGCTGTCCACACTGTCCGAGACACAATGGCACTTTTAAGTCAAGTTTTTGGAGAGCAAATAATATTCAGAAATTATTTGGCCAGAGCGATCGCCAGATTTGTTAGCACACGACTAGTTTCTTTGGGGTTATTTAAAGGAACGAGTATATGCGTACTAACCCGAGACAATCCTTCAACTCAAGGCTAACATTGTTGCTGAAGTTCGAGTGCTACAGCCACAAATTTTGAAAGATGTTATGGAAAATGCTATAAAACGAGCCCTTCACTGCGAAGCTGAAAGCGGGGGTCATTCAAGTGACATTATTTTTCATACTTAGGGTAAAAAAATTTCCATTTTGTATATTATATAATTTAAAAAAATAAACGAAAAAGTTTTTAAAGTTTTTAACCCCATGGTAACTTTTAGCCCACTAGCTATGAGAGAAATGCCAACAGTTTCGAATTTAAAATTGTAACAACCAATGTAAAGAAACTGGAAATCAATCTAATCGTACAAAAAACTCATATATGAGTATTGAAGAAGCGGTGGAAGGGATTCATGGATATTGCTTCTGTGGATGAAAGTGAAGTAAATATTTTAACGTTGTAAACTACTATCTACCTACATATATAGTAGTTATAACAATTGGAAAACAAAATATAAGATGTCTAATTGATACAGACTAAAAAAGAACAAGTATTATGACGAACAGTTCATTGGCTAAGCCTTATGTTAAACAAACTTTGAACAATTTGGCATATTTTCGATCTTTAAACGGCGTAAACGAAATAAAATTGTATGTAACAACCAGTAGAACCACCATTTCCAGTAGAATTTTCCGGTACTGGCAAGCTTCAATGGAAATTACTTGAAATTTTTAACGAAAATGGTTCCGCAAATATTTCTTATACGTCTAAAGCCAAAATTGAGAGTGAAAGGAGATATGTTATTCGGTCGGGATCTAGACTGTATTTAGAAGATTTTAATTATCCAAACTATATATAAGTACAAAACATTTGCACTCTCGAGCCCACTCGAAACGATGATATTATGAAACATTTCAAGACCTCTTGCTTCTATATTTAAATAGAAGACAAGTTTTTAACAAAATGGCAAAGTGACATTGACATTCGTGGCTGCACACTACTTTTATCATGATTTCGGGTCCGTGACAACCCTCTTCAGAAAGCCTTGCTGCAACTGTTGAAAGTAAAACCGAGCTCTATAAGGCCAGGCTCTCCCCAAACGAATGAGAACTACTGTTGTAAACCTTACTTTTCAAGTTTTCTTCACACAATTGCCCACGAAAATACAACTCACTCTTGCCACCTCTAAAGAGACTCTACATCGAGAGCCATCAATAGATTTCTTTTACAACGTGTGTGTGTGTTGTAAAAAGAGTTTAGTTGACTATGTCAACTTGTGTGCCGTGCCGTGCATGTACGTATGTTTAGCTCGTTTGTTTTATTTCGGTCTGTTGCGTATACACATTGAACAGGGATTAAACCGGCTCAAGACCTCTTGCTTCTATATTTAAATAGAAGACAAGTTTTTAACAAAATGGCAAAGTGACATTGATTTTCGTGGCTGCACACTACTTTTATCATGATTTCGGGTCCGTGACAACCCTCTTCAGAAAGCCTTGCTGCAATTGTTGAAAGTAAAACCGAACTCTATAAGGCCAGCAACAGACCGAAATAAAACAAACGAGCTAAACATACGTACATGCACGGTACGGCACACAAGTTGACATAGTCAACTAAACTCTTTTTACAACACACACACACGTTGTAAAACAAATCTATTGATGGCTCTCGATGTGGAGTCTCTTTAGAGGTGGCAAGAGTGAGTTGTATTTTCGTGGGCAATTGTGTGAAGAAAACTTGAAAAGTAAGGTTTACAACAGTAGTTCTCATTCGTTTGGGGAGAGCCTGGCCTTACAGAGTTCGGTTTTACTTTCAACAATTGCAGCAAGGCTTTCTGAAGAGGGTTGTCACGGACCCGAAATCATGATAATAGTAGTGTGCAGCCACGAAAATCAATGTCACTTTGCCATTTTGTTAAAAACTTGTCTTCTATTTAAATATAGAAGCAGGAGGTCTTGAGCCGGTTTAATCCCTGTTTAATGTATATAAGCAACAAACCGAAATAAAACAAACGAGCTAAACATACGTACATGCACGGCACGGCACACAAGTTGACATAGTCAACTAAACTCTTTTTACAACACACACACACACGTAGTAAAAGAAATCTATTGATGGCTCTCGATGTGGAGTCTCTTTAGAGGTGGCAAGAGTGAGTTGTATTTTCGTGGGCAATTGTGTGAAGAAAACTTGAAAAGTAAGGTTTACAACAGTAGTTCTCATTCGTTTGGGGAGAGCCTGGCCTTATAGAGTTCGGTTTTACTTTCAGCAATTGCAGCAAGGATTTCTGAAGAGGGTTGTGACGGACCCGAAATCATGATAAAAGTAGTGTGCAGAAACGAAAATCAATGTCACCTTGCCATTTTGTTAAAACTTGTCTTCTATTTATATATAGAAGCAAGAGGTATTGAGCCGGTTTAATCCCTGTTCAATGTGTATAAGCAACAGACCAAAATAAAACAAACGAGCTAAACATTATGAAACATTTTAATTTCGATGACATGAATTCTGAAGAGAGGTCTAATAATAAAACTAATTACAGATTATAAAGATTTACTTTACAAGGACGGCGATATTCTTTCTGCAACTGAGGGTGTACAGCATGAAATTATAACTACAGTTGACATTGCGTTATACACGAAGATCTATAGGTGTCCTTAGGTTTATGAGAACAAGATTCAGAGACAGATCTAAGAAATGATCAGGGAAAGCAATTCACCCTATAATAGTCCCTTATGGGTGGTACAAAATTGATAATCAGGCGCTAAGAAATACATAATAGTTATCAATTACCGAAAAGTCAATTTACGGTCGACGACAAATTTCCGAGATCTAATCTGAACTGCCTTCTTGATAAGTTAGGTAAATCTCAATTTTTCACAACATTGGATTTAGCAAAATATATTCACCAAATTATCGTTAGAGAAGAAGACAGGAAAAATACAGCATTTTCAACCCCATCAGACCATTATGAGTTCATTCGAATGCTATTTGACCTTAAAAATGCCTCTTTGCCCTTTCAAAGCCTTATGAATAAAGTTTTACAAGATTTCATAAACAAAACTTGTGTTGTCTATATGGACGACATTTTTGTTTTTCATCATTGGTTGATCATTGAACCAACTTAAGGAGCATATTTTCAGCTTCAAAAAACGCATAGCTTTAAATACAAATTGAAAAGTGTAGTTTTCTTCTTGGGCCACGTTTTAACGTATCCGTATCCGCAGAAAGTCTCAAAAATAAGAGAACTCAAGATACCAAGAACTTCCAAACAAATATAAGTAAATGCCTTTTTGGAAATTACCGGTTTTTATCGAAAATTTATAAAGGATTGTTATTAAGATTGCCTACCCTTTACCTAAAAAATAAAACTACTAATAATAGTGACCAATGTTATTTAGTAGTTTTGGACAAAAATGAAGGATAAAACCACCAATGCTCTTATACTGAGATACCCGAACTTCAAGAAAATATTTAAAATACAATAAAATAAAAATAGTAAATCGATTCGAAATTTTTATTATTGTAATAGATTCTAAGGAAAATATTTCGATAAACATTTTTAACAATAAGAGTTTCTACATAGATAAAACTGATATAAGTAACAACCGTGTAATTGATATTATCTGTAGAGTAATCAAAAAGGGAAAGTAGGAATATATTCGAAGCCCAGTGACCACGAATATGATTAAGTTCGGATAATAGTTTTGGATGAATTTGCGGAAAATGACAATGTAAAATGTGTGAAATGTTCTATGTTTGCCACAGACATCGAAGACGAAGGAGAGCTTTATAGATAGATGGCCTTGTATCACAAACCTATATTTTGCATAACAGAAACCCCCAAGACTACTAATGAGATAGTGCACATAGAGACATACATATGTTAATAGCAAAAATTCATTTCTAATTTATCTTCATAAGTTCTCTAGACAAGCAATTAATATTCACCGTATGGACAGGAACAACCGAACATTGATTGAATGTATTCGACAATAGTTTTTTCGTTTTTTGTTATTTATTCGGTCTTTCGGACAATTCGGACAATTTTTAGCCATTAGAGTAAAGAAATTCGTGGTTGATAATGAATTTAATACGGCGATGATAAGAGAATTTTTAGCTGAGGAAAACATTCAGTACCATGCAACGAAACCAATTGAACCGTTGTAAGGCTAAAAAACACCATTACTGAGAAAATAAGAATATTTAAAATACCTATCAGAAGTCAGATGATTAGGGCAATATTGTTGTACAATAACACTTCACAATTGAGTAAAATGTACTCCATTCGATGTACAGAACAACAAGTTAGATTACAGTATTATATATGAACGACTTAAAAAGTTAAAGCAACTTATGTATATCGAATGGCAAACCAAAATAGAGAAATTTACGAGAAGGTGAGAGAAACTGGTATTATATGGAATTACAAAAGCGTAAGACAAAGGGAACAGCCGAAATTCAGTAAACAAAATTTGAATAACATCCACTTATCTAATATTAAGCGAAATATGAAAACATGGCCTAAGTCTCAGTTTAAATTCATAAGCATAATTTAATGGAAAACCTTCAAATATCTTGATTGGACTTAAATATTGAAATATTTTAACAATGTGTAAATTTCGATTTTTTGAAAGAAATCAGCACTTAGAGGTTATTTCTATTCGCTTTCGAAAGTAAAAAGTACCTTACATTCCTTAACCCTCCGGCGGGTGAGAAGGTCCCTGTGGACCTTTTTCATTTTCAAACTGAAATTACTACTTGATGGTCCATGGGAAGTAACCCGACCCCCACATGTATTCCAAGGAAATTTTATCTAGAATCGTTTAAAAAAATCAAAACGATCTGACCAATAGTTTAGTTTCTCTTGAGATTTAAATGTGTTTAGTACGGGAAACGTGTGAAAAGGTCCGCCGGGACCTTGTACTGAAATTTCAAGAAATCGTTAATAATTGCACTGTCTTTCGGCTTGTTTTATTGTTTGAACACATCACGAACGTGTTCCTTGAATTTTAGTTACTTTTTGGATTATTTTATTGTGACTTTCCTAGAAACATAATAAACTTTCCGTCCCTTTTTGAATTTTTGTTACCGTCCCTTTTGAGTTGTTTGAATTTACCCTTACTTTTTGCGCGCATACTCTTACCTATTCTTACTCTCACATGTTCAAGCTAGAAGCCAGACGTAGAAAAGGGTATAAAAGCGGCTGTAGTTTCGTAAACCAAATCAGTGAAAGTTGAGACAGTGAACGGTGAACATCGAGTGCGAAATTTTATTTTGAATTTTATAAACAGAAATAAAAGTACTATACAATGGAGAGGAAAATTTAGACATTGCTGAAATTGTGGTGCGTCTTAGAACACTCTATCAGCAAATGAGTGAGGATGAAAGACGTGCAGTGGATGAAAGATTTGCAGACTTCATGAGTGCGGACGATGAAGGTGCTATTCCTGCATTTGGTCGGTGCGGATAATGACGATTTCACATATCAAGCAAATTTTCATGTTGATGATTCGGATGCGGATACTGAACCACATATATACATTAATGAAGATATTAGTAATGACGACGATGATGAAGAGGAAGCAACTGATGCTCAGCAAACAAGTGACAATTACTTTATTTTCAAAGATGGCACTAAAAATGCACCACCGACTTCCCGTACTCGTGCTCATAACGTGGTCGACTACACAAGGAGGAATCCGGGACCAGGAACCCATATGTTCCCTTTACCACATTCCGCTCGCTCATCACCGAAGACATAGCGTACATCATAATACAACGCCAGTAAATCGGGCGTTGATACAATGGACCAGATGCGCTCAACAAACCGCTGGCCATTGACCATGTTTTTTAATATGGTGGACAATGCTGCATTAGCTGCATTTATTCCATACAATAAGATGAAGCCAATAAAAAGAAGTGAGAGACGACGGTCATTCCTACTGATGCTGACAAAACAATTGGCACTACCAAACATAGAGGAACGAGCGCTGAACAACCGCATATCCAAGGATACGGAACGCAATGGAAGCATTTAATGTAAAGGTAAGAAAACACAATTCTAATGTTCATAAGCAGAATAACTACATAATTCTTTTTAGATATTATCAAGACCGGCAGAAGGAGCTGCACCGTCGTTTGCGTATAGAACGAACAGACCGTCATGTCGGACAAGGGACAATCTACACAACAATAGTGTTTTAGGCTTTTTTCGTATAAAACATTCATTATACATGTATAATTAGTAAATAATAATAAATCAAAACAAAAAATGTAAAAAAAATGCGTTTTCTTATAAAATTCCATACAAATATAAATAGGTCCCAGTGGACCTTCTACTTCGTATAAGGGCAACGGATGACTCAACCGTCGGAGGGTTAAACCAGAACAATTTCTTTCACTTATAGTACATTCCTTAATTTAATAAATCGTTTTGGGGGGATAAGATTCTAAAGGCTGAGACACACCAAGCTTTTTTTTCTTACGCTGCGTATTTTCAACTTCCAGTAGTCTAAAAACCATTGAAATTATTGACAAAAACTTACAATCAATTTGCTTCATGTGCACGAAATGTCGCCACAAGTCTAGAATTCGGTAACTAAACCTTTTATGGTGATTCGTTATTGTTGAAACCACGATATACATTCATGTATATTGGGGTGGATAGGCAAAAATAGGGTTTGATTGTTAACACTAAAATTTAATTTTCTTTTGTTTGCAACATTTTTAAAGTTATAGTATTTTTGATAAAGAAGAAAGAACATTTTACAAATGTTGAAAAGTTCAATATACAGGCATGTCACAGAACACAATTCCGATCGAAAGTGGTTTTAATTCCGTATTATGCTTCTCCAGCAAAATAGTTCCGAAAGATTTTATCGGAATGAAACCACTTTTGATTATGTGATCGGAATTGGTATTTTTAGTTCCATAAACACAAAAAACTTTGATAAAAGTACTTTTTCTGAATAAAGATTATTGTAAAATTTAATTACGTTAAATTTTTGCTTAGTAAACATTTATTTTATATTTGCAATAGTACTAAGACAAAAAATAATTGCATTGAACGAAATAAACTAAACCCCAAAAAAACGTTTGAAAATTAATTTGTATTGTTTGTGATCGTTTGTTGTTGTGACGTGTAATATTCTGGCTGATGAAAATAAAACAAAGAAGAAATGTGAGTATTTTAAATGTTTGTTTCCAATATTTTCATTTACAAATAAATATTTTAGGGGAAAGCATAGAAACGGTGCTCAAGATAAAATTTTTGTCGAGTTCAGGGAGTGTCACAATGATATAGCCAGAGGATTCGTGAAGTGAGATGATGTGGTTGTAGAAGCGCTTTGGAAAGAATTAACAAAAAATCTGGACCACCACGCAAAGATTGTCATGGATAGGAAAAAACCTGGGCGGACTGGAAAACATACGTGAACAAGAAACTGTGCCACAACAAAAACGAAAATTGTAAAACAGGTGGTGGCCCATATATCAAATATGTATTGTCCGAGGTTGAGGAAGCTGTGGTAAGAGTCTCCGGAATGCAGGGAAGTGTAGAGGGAGTTGCTGGTGCCAAAAGTTTTGGAGAAGCGGATCTGATCGAGTAAATTTGTGAATCTGACAAAGAAAACGACGAAGATCTTGATTTTACTCCCTCAACATCTGGCAGTGATAGGGAAAAATAAAATAATTTGGCAAAAAAGCGAAGTGTAACACCATCAGCGTCAAAGAGGCCTTTTCCCGCATACCATCTCCTCACTCCTAAGCGCCACATACCACTTACTCCATATGTATACAACCCGGAATTGAGCTGCCTTTTAGTAGAAGAAAATAAACACTTGGGGGAAATTGCTATTTTGCTGGAAGAGCAACGTCTCGACAACAAAGTGGAAAATATTGTCCGCCTTATGGAAGAACAGCGCGATGAAATGTGAAATCAAAATTAAAGGAACTATTGTTAAACAATTTTTGTAAAACTATTTTTTCTTAACTCCGTTTGGTTATTTTGTTTACTTAAAATATATGGTTTTTGTTTTCTCATATACATAGAGTTGTCATAGCAAATTAGAATAATCAGGGTTTTTAAAATTTTCGGAATTACCTAACTCGATAGGAATCTGAAGAAGGTAAAACAAAAACGAACGGAACGGTAAGTACGGAATTAAAATCATTCCGATTGATTTCTGTGACAGGCATGATATACTTGGTTATGTAAAACTTCTAATTATTGAATTCATTTTCATGTGCAAAGTCCAGATGCTATACTGTTTCGTTGAACTTCCTTATTAAATTAAATAAAATGGTTTCTTTTTTCAAGACTTGCAGTTATTATGATGACAATTTTGTTGGATACAAGTAATTTGATTGATTAGATGATACTTTTTATAAGAGACATTAGGGCATTTGTAAGTATTCCGAACTTCTTCAATGTTGCCAAAATATCATATATCTTAAATATTTAGGAGCTGAGAAAAAGTTAAGGGTTATAAAGTACCCTTAACTTTTTCTCAGCTTCTTTAAGATCGATTTTATGTCATCACATATCATAGTTGCCCAGACGTTACTAAAATTGCTTTAGTTGCTAATGTTAAAAGCTTGATGCATTTCAAATGGCAGGGAGAAATTCAAATTATTACACGGATAATTCACGCATTTTCATGTGCTAACTTCAGATGCTATAGTTGGTGATTATGGTGTACTGAGTCTCCTGTAAATTATTGGTATTGAATGTAATGTACAATAAATCATTGGATATCGATGCACTTGGAGTTCTCATTATGATAATGTAGATTATAATCTGGGCAATTAGATAATTCTTCTTCTAGAAATTCCCTCTGTTTCCTGGTTCCTAAATTCAGTGGCAGACAAATGTCGCTTGTATATTTTATTGCAGGTGCAATTTTTTCTGATATTCCCTATTTTTGACAATGAGCATAATAATTGCCAACAAACAATGTTCATATTCAAAAACAAATGACGTGCTCCAAATTTGTGTAGCACATTTCAATTCAAAACATCAAAAATTGCAATTTTGAACCATTCATTGAGAATATATCTCTTCAAACTGTGAACGAACAAATTATGTTTGGCTTAGAAGCAGGAATAACTATGATGAAGATTTTTTAAAATATTTAATTTGACAGCTAATATTAATATATAAAAAAAAATAATGTAATGGTTTTTCCAATAGGGATATAAGAATTTCATATATTAAAACGTTAGTCGAACATTTTCATCATAGTAAAGTTCACTTAAGAGCAACGTTTGGAAATCATTACCCGACAGACTGCGTGCTAAAAAATATGCGTTATTAGACAGCAACAATCCCACATGTGCTTTAAAAGACTGAATTGCATCCTCAAAAAATTATTGTGTGGTGTGGTTTTCATGCCGGAGGTGTGATTGGGCCGTATTTTTCGTCGATGAAAACAATCGTCATGTTACCGTCAATTGTAATAGCGCTTGCCTGCAAATTTTGTTTATTTAGCAGCAAACTCCACAGCTGAAGAATTTAATGTTTAAAGTCTTTCAACGCCATCTCTATGCAGGGAAATTTGATTGCTTATTTGCATTTTGACGTTTTCTACAATTTTTTCGTTAACTAAACTGGAATGCTCATGTCATAAGGCGTCAGCGAGGTTTTCTAAATCCAAAAGACACATTATTCGGTCATTTTGTCGTATAACCCTTAGCGGTAATAATTTTTTATTTGGTTGTATTTTATATTAATTAATTTGAAACAATTAATTAATAATGTCTCTCAGTGCCGTTACATGTGTTCCCAAACTACCAAGGTTAGTTTAACAAACTCAGCTATTAACTGTTTGCCGAACCTTTAAACTAATAATTTTACTCAGGACTAGAGAAAATTTACTATTTTGAGGAACAAAGTACAGCAATCAGATTACCCCAATTTTGCTTACACATCTAATCACACTGTTAAATATACAGACATACAGTGTTAGCAATTCTTTTGTCCCGCTTTGGTGCCATCTTCCTCAAGGATTTGGCACCTTTTTACAAAATATACTAATTTCGAAGGCAAAAAGAATGGTGAAACCAGTTCTCCGAATTCCATATTATTCCTCATCCATCGGTTCAGGACTCTTTAAGTGTGGTGTGTTTAATAACCGGCTTGTGAAAAGGTCCCAGCGGTATTGAATCTGAATTCCGCTGATAGTTAGTTGTTATTAAAAGATAACGTGTACAGCCTCACGAATTTGGTTTGGTGCACTTGCCGAAATAATTTTCTCTGGGGGAGATTTTTTTTGCTGTAGATCATTGGCATTAAAAAAAACTATGAAATCACTCAGAAATAATCGCTTATCACGCAAATGATATATGTACATATATACATGGTAGTTTCGATGCAATAACAGTGACCTTGGTTTTATCATTTGTGTATTTTTGTCGATCACTGTTAAATTATGGGTTGTGCTATTTGTAAGTGTTAAAAAAATATGTGTGTTTCAGGTCCGCAATGTTGCGGAACACCGTCTAGCAACATCTCTTATCCACTTGAAGATTTTACAGAAAAGAGCGAACATCTAACAACGCAGCAAACTCTCTTCGAAGTGACTTTCGCCGTGGGAGCTGCAACACATTAACATAAAAATGTATATACATATGTAAGTGATTTTGTTTTTCATTGTTGTTTTGATCGTTCGATAATAAATAAGTGTATGAGAGAATATCTACATATTTCTACTGAAAAGTAAATGTATGTCATATTTTCGTTTTGGTCTGGATACTAATTAATGGAAAATAAGGTGAACAGAACACGACTTAAAGATATTTTTTTGCAACAATTCTTTTCTAATTTTAATATCGCGAATTATTAAGAATTCATGATTTATGTTTTTGTCTTGAAAGAATTTTTATCCCACACACACACATCTTTTTGTTCTCAATTCTTTTTATTCCTTTCTGTAAGATTAGTGCTTTCAGTTAACCATATGATTTTCTTTCCCATTTTTCTAAAAATTTTAGTTTTGTGAACTTTTTCATACCCTATCTAAAGTAAACTCAAGGTCATACTAAGCTCATTATAAAGTATATATTTAATTTATTTTTCTGTTAAATAAAAATATGAATTTTAAATCCTTCTTTCAATAAATTTACAATGATTTCTGGCTAAGTTTAAAATACTCTGTTTGATGTGGAGAGCATAGGTTGAGTTAGGTTGTGGGAGAAAAAAAACATGGGAATCACAAATAATTTGTGCTTTAATTGGTATTTTATTGTGATCATGGTTGGGTGGGCAAGTTAAACATCTTACGACCATGTTGTTTAACGATCGGACGGACATCGACTACCTTTTTTTACTTCCCTACTTTCAAAACTAGCTCTCTTGCTTTTTTAACCCTAGTATACCCTTTATTTTCAGAAATAAATATATGTTATACGTAGCTATGTGGAACTCCCTTCTTTCTGAGTTCTGTCTGTACATGTTTTTTTAATACCACAACAAACCTCTACCAGCTCTCGTAACATCAAACAGACTTTCATTTATACACTTTTTTGTTTTTACGCTCTTATTTTTCTTACGTATTTTTACATTCAAGTTCATTGTGAAAAACGATTTTTTTATTATACTTTATAATATATATGTCACTTCGTCACAGCACTGAGGACATAATCACAGCTCTTGGCTCAGAGCCAGCAACACCAGTTTGCGACGCGTGTGGCGAGCTGATTTTGATTACAAATCACTATCAAAAAATTGGTTGTGGGCATTTTTTCCATAAAACCTGTTTGGCCAAATGTGCCAAGACTAGGCCATATTGTCTAACGTCAGAACAGTGAAAGAACCTCAGACATCGATTACGTCACAAAGAAAGACACAATCGCAGAGTAGACAGCTTCAGTGCAAAAAGTTAGTACCCAAGTCTCAGCAGATTATGATAGTACCTCAATATTAGGTTTGCCCACCAATACCTCAATTGGAACAAAGCCAAATACTATTGAGGTTCAGACCGATATGCTGCGGGAAAAGGTTAGCTCGATCGTCAATGCTCAACAGACCAAATGTTTTTCAGCTATGCGTTTCAGATAGCTCAACTGATTTCTAGTAACATAGAGACAAGTCTTTCAAGGCTTAATCTCAATAATACTTCTTCAGGACAATCACAAGCTCAGAGTAGAACACCTCAACAAGCACACACACTTCCAGATGTTGAAAATCGCGCCCTCAGACAATTGTCGGGACTTGAGACGACTAGTAATGCTACCAATAATTCGGCTACAGGTCTAAGTGTGCCAGCATCAGGAACATCCTCCTCTTCAGATTTAAATTCCCGTCCGGATAAGGTGTAACAGATAATATCTAATTAGAAGTTAAAGTTTAGTGGTGGCACAAACAGCATTTCTACTAAAAACTTTATTTATAGTGTCGAAGCTTTAACCATGCAGACGTTACACGGTAACTATGGTTTGATTTATAGGAATGTCAGCTCGTTCTTTGATGGTAAAGTGACTGGTTTTGGCGGTACCATCGGTCCATAACGTGGCCAAATTAATGCAACGCCTTGTGATAGTAATTCCAGGACTGATGTAGATATCCGAAAACTAATAAGAGAGCGAAAGCAGAAACTCAATGAACCTTTCGATTCTTTTAACGAATCCGTAGTAGCGCTAACCGATAGACTCAAAGATCCTTTACCGGACAACATCTTAGTTGAAATTTTGCGTAGGAATTTGTTTCCTGAAATTCAGCACGAAATTCTAAATATTGAAATAAAATCCATTCAACATTTACGAGATACATATAGGCGTCGGGAGTTTTTCATACAAGACATTCGGCGTAAACATGGTTACTTCATCTAAAAGCCAATGCCAACACAAAAGCAAATTTCCGAAATCGGTCAGGATGACGAAGATAAAGATGGTTAATTCACAAATGTAGAGTCCGGTGAAATTTCAGCATTGAACTTGCTGTGCTAAAATTGCAAGAAAAATGTACATCGCTATCAAGAGAGTCTTTCTGATAGGGTTCGCTATCAAGAGAGTCTTTCTGATAGGCCTTATCGAGGCCCCGGTATCCTGGTGCCGGGTGAATTGAATAAAAACATGAATTGAATAAAACAAAGATAAATCAAAGATTAATATGAATTTAGCCCCATCACTTAGTGTACCTCGTTGTTTTTTTTCCCGCCTGGTGTATTCCGGCCTCCTTGTTGTTTACCAACTAATTGCCACGTACTGTTATCCTAATGCGACAACACGTGGTAATGATCATTGTAAACAACAAGGAGACAAGTAACATTAGAACATAAGAAATATACACACACGCTGTATGTTAGATGGGGTTCTCAAACTTGGTTCGAATAGACAAACGAAGATGTTGCGTAGGAGGCAGAGGATCACGGCACGTATTTAAGGGCGACCACAATAGAAAAAGGGATCAGTCGGTCAAGAACACAGAAATCAGCGAACGTCAGGACTTGGTGCAGTTCCCATCCGAAGTGTCCTTACGTTAGGTCGAACTTCCTGGAGTACTTATGCATCCGCAGTGTCCTTACGTTAGTTCGAGTTTCATGGAGTATTTACGCTGGTCTCCAGACGCCGCTTATTCTTCTGACGTGTTTTATTTGCTATCCGTAAGCTTCCTGGAGTACTTACGCAGGTCTCCAGATGCCGCTTGTTCGCCAGACGTGTTCCTTTTGTTTGTCCGTGAGCCTCCTGGAGTACTTACGCACTTCTCCAGACGGCGCATACTTGCCTAACGCGTTCCCTTATTATCCGTGAGCTTCCTGGAGTAATTACGCAGGTCTCCAGGCGCCGCATATTCGCCAGACGCGTTCCTTTTGTTTGTCCGTGAGCCTCCTGGAGTACTTACGTATGTCTCGAGACGTCGCATATTCGCCAAACGCGTTCCCTTGTTATCCGTGAGCCTCCTGGAGTACTTACGCAGGTCTCCAGACGTCGCATATTTGCCTAACGCGTTCCCTTATTATCCGTGAGCTTCCTGGAGTACTTACACAGGTCTCCAAACGCCGCATATTCGCCAGACGCGTTTCTCTTGTTTATCCGTGAGCCTCCTGAAGTACTTACGCAGTTCTCCAGACGCCACATATTCGCCTGACGCATTTCAGTTGCTATCCGTGAGCATCCTGGAGTACTTACACAGTTCTCCAGACGCCACATATTCGCCTGACGCGTTTTCATTTGCTATCCTTGAGCCTCCTGGAGTACTTACGCAGGTCTCCAGACGCCGCGTTTTTCGCCTGACGCGTTCCCTTGTTTTTCCTTCTGGAGTACTTCCACAGGTCTCCAGACGCCGCACTAACATAGATTTTGCTTAATTATGCGGCCAAAATTGAAGATTTTAAACTAGTTACAAATACAAAATGTTATATCTTTCTAGGTTAACAATAGAACAGGCGATAATAAACCGGTCTTCTCGGCTTCGATACCCGCGAGGGGTGCTTGCGGAGGTAGTCGGAACTTGTTAGTCTCCCGCTAAGCGCGCGCTTTCGCTCTTTACGCTTTTAAAGTGATATTTTAAAGTCGTCAATATTTTTTTATTCGAAGACAGTTACCAAAGTAAACAATATGGATTCAAGTGCTTCAGGTAAATACCATTATTTATTATAGAAATTGTCAACTTAGTATAATAAAAAACCCGTTATTTTAAAACTTCTAAACATATTACGTTTTCTTGAAAAAATATTCTTGAGTTTTCAATATAAAAGTAATTTAGTTATATTATCGCTTCCTATCGCCGCAAAATTTTTATTTATTTTAACACTTAATACTATTTTCTTATGATTCTGATAAACATCAGCTGCAGGTAGGTGCAGGTAGGGTAAAAGAAGATATGTTGAAAAATGTTCCAAAAAATTTTTTTTTTCTTTTTCGTCGTAGGTTATCCTGGTTTATCCGGAACAAAATTAGTCACCCGTCAATTTCTCTACGATAAAATGCAAAGCCAGAATTTAATAACTATGGATGAAAAAATGGCCTATTTAGAAAATTACCTGTTTTCGTCTTATGGTGACACAGGGGAAAATATAAAAAAACTGAAGCGAAATATTGCTTACTTCAAGACTGCCATAAAGAAAAAATGGTCTAAAGCACAAAGAAAAGAAGATGATTTCTTAAAATCAAACCAGTCATGGTTAAATGGGACGTTTGAAATCCCAATCCAAGCCCAAAATCGCCCAGGCCGCCCTTCAAAGAGTCAAGTGAGAGAAGCAAGCGTCGCAAAACTGAAGTGGTTCGCTCGGCCGTAGACGATTCTATTATCATTCATGCTGCTCAGTCAACTTTGAGAGCTAAGGGACTTCGAAATGCATCAGAAATCCTTAAGGAAATCACAAAATCGCCAACAAGTGCTGAAAAATACAGAAATGCCTACAAGTCATCGAGTGAACCCGACAAACACAATAAATTAACACCTCAAGAAGCATTGGCAATGTTTATAGAGGCCGACCTTACACGACAGCAATATGAAATCATATGTAAGACAAATAAGTCGCTTTATCCTTGCTACGACAGATTATTAGAGGCCAAAAAAGAATGCTATCCACCTGAACAAACCTGAACAGACTGTCGAAGGGATACGTCAATTCATTAGTCACTAACGTTTAAAATCTACATTTATGAAATATATTTTTTTATGTCTGTGAAGTTAGGTTTTTGAATTTTTTTTCATAAATATGATATTTTCTTTAATAAATATTTAAAATTTCAACAGAAAGTGGTTTTTTATTATCAATTATGTCATTTAGAACAGTTATAGCAATTAAAATAATTTTGGCCGCATAAAACCTAAAAACCTATCTATGTTCGCCGCGTGTCTCCTAGTTTTTCCCAACTTAGGGATTAGGTGGTAGGACCCAGCTCATCGCCAGTTCTCACCCGTGAAATCGCCAAACACCGTCGAAGACGCCCTTAGAGTTCATACCCAGGTCTCCCTAGAGATAGCCCCGGAGAACTTATCCAGGTCTCCCCATAGACAGCGAGGGTATAAGCAGTCCCGGAGTTTTTACCCAGGTCTCCCCGAAGGTCGCGAGCACAGAAGTAGCCCCGGAGCTCTTAATTAGGTCACCCCGAAGACAGATGGCTGGACGAAAGCCAACCGGAGCAACCAGACAGGTCTCACCGGATACTAAACCCTTATTTTAGTATTTTACATAAAAGCGAAACCCTTCCTTTGAATTCTCCTTAATAAAGCCTGAAAGTATATTAAAAACATACGCACACGACATTCTCTTGCTCTCTGTCAGTAGAATCTATAAATTTCTGTACGAACCCTGCCCCCGCGAGCTATACCCCCTATACTAATCGTTACACTGCTGATGGCAGAGGTCAAAATGTGATAGGCTTTGTACAATGAAATATTGTTTTCAAAAATGTGGAAATGCCAATAACCATCTTCATTACTCCTAGTTTAGAAAGAGATTTGTTTCTCGGGATTGATTTTTGGAATATTTAGGCTTATAAATCAAGTTAAATTGTCTGTTATTTACATGAAACGTTTGGAACAGGTCATGGGATTGTTTCCGTCTTTTGCTAAGGAGGGATAAGGAAAAACAAATGTTCTATATCATATCATCGACACAGGGGATGCCATTAAATGCCGATTAAACAACGCCATTTCTCAGTTTCTCCCGCTTTAGAAAAATTAATTTATGGCGAGTTAGACAGAATGTTAGCAATAGGTGTAATAGAGGAATCAAACAGTGCGTGGTCATCTCCAGTGGTGCTTCGCAGAAAACCCGGTAAAAACAGACTTTGCTTGGACAGTAGGAAGTTGAATTCGGTCACAGTAGGGGGTGCGTACCCTTTACCACATATAGATGGTATACTTAGTAGGCTCCCTAAAGCCGAATTCATAACCAGCTTAGACCTCAAAGACGCCTTTTGGCAGATTCCGTTGGATCCGAGATCCAGAGAAAAACGGCATTTACTGTTCCTGGGAGGCCGTTGTATCATTATACGGTGATGCCTTTCTGGCTATGTAACGCCTCACAAACCATGTTCCGGTTAATGAACAAGATCATGCCACCGGCGCTCAGGAGAGAAGTGTTTGTTTATCTCGACGATCTCTTGATTATATCGGATACGTTTGACAGGCACCTTGAGGTTCTAAGATGTGTTGCTCAGAAAATCCGAGAATGTGGATTGACAATTAACGTAGAGAAAACCCATTTTTGTGTCCAGGAGGTCAAGTATTTGGGACATTTGGTTGGTAATGGGGTAATTCGCACAGATCCGGATGAAGTGTCCGCCATAACCGACTTTCCAGTTCCCTGATCTGTGAAACAAATTCGTAGGAATGACAGGATGGTCCCGGAAATTTATAAGGAGCTATGCATCTATTGCTACGCCTCTGACTGATTTGTTGAAAGAAAAACGAAAATTTGTATGGCCGACGAAGCGCAAAAAGCTTTTGAAAACCTATTTATGTACTGCCCCTGTTTTGCATAGTCCATAGTTAAGTATTTCAGACTTTGAAAACGACAGTGAACTTTTTGTAGACCTTAGTTCTGCACATTTTCACTCCGACGAATACAGACATCTTTTGGGAAAAATGTAGACAAAATGCCAGACTTAAAGGTTATTGATGGTTTTCTATACAGACGTACTGAACATGCCACCGGTGAACAGGTTCGAGATGACCTTTCCTGGAAATTATGGATTCCTAGAGGAATGGTCCCATATGTCTTAAGAAGAGCACATGATAGTCCGCTATCGTCCCATTAAGGTACTCACATAACATTGGAAAGGATACGTAAGTTTTATTTTTAGTCAGATTTAGCAACGATGTTAGAACGTATGTAAATATTTGTGAGGTTTGCAAGTCCTCGAAAATTCCTAATAAAACTTTTAGACTACCGATGGGAAAAACTTCTGCGACGGAAAGGTTTTTCCAAAAGGTATACGTGGAATTTTTAGATTCCTACCCGAGATCTCGCTCTGGACATATAGGAATATTTATTGCTTTAGACCACTTTTCTAAGTTCCTACAGTGCGGTTTGATAAAAATGATTTATTGCAGATAATGGGAAAAAGAGCTGCCGAACTTATGCAGAAACAGTTTATTAAAAACGAAAGAACTTATAACATACGTTCCAGAGAGGTGTCCTATGCGGAGGGTCTAAAAGTATTTCGCAGACACTATAAACAGAGCAATTTTGAGCAAAATTATAACTCTAAACTTGCCCCGGCCTTTTTGAAAGCGCGAGTTTGACGAAAGCTAGAAAATTGCTATTACGAGCTAGAAGACCTCAACCAACGGTAACTCAGTTGGTACATACCACGCTAAAGATGTTAGGCAATGATTATCATTCTGTTGTATATATTTTCTTCTGTTAAATATATCTTTCGGCAAGCGTTATCAGCCTCGGTTTTGTATCCTCGAAGTCTGATTTTGGTCGGAGGGAGTTGCAATAACGCTTGCCTGCAAATTTTGTTTATTTAGCAGCACACTCCACTGCTGAAGAATTTAATGTTTAAAGTGTTTCAACGCCATCACTATGTGATTACTTATTTGCATTGTGACATTTTCTAAAATTTTTCGTTAACTTGTCTTGTAAACTGGAATGAACATGTGACATGAGGTTTTCTAAATCCAAAAGACACATTATTCGGCCATTTTGTCGTATAACCCTTAGCGGTAATAATCGTGCTATGCCATATTTTTTTATTTGGTTGTATTTTATATTAATTATTTTAAAACAATTAATTAATAAAGTCTCTCAGTGCCGTTACATGTGTTCCCAAACTACCAGGGTAAGTTGAACAAACTCAGCTATTGACTGTTTGCCGAACCTTTAAACTAATAATTTTACTCAGGTCTAGAGAAAATTTACTATTTTGAGGAACAAAGTGCAGCAATCAGAATATTTTACTTACATAACTAATCACACTGTTAAATATACAGATATACAGTGTTAGCAATTCTTTTGTCCCGCTTTGGTGCCATCTTCCTCAAGGATTTGGCACCATTTTACCAAATATACTAATTTCGAAGGCAAGAAGAATGGTAAATCCAGTTCTCCGAATTCCACATCATTCCTCATCCATCGGTTCAGTATTCTTTAAGTGTGGCGTGTTCAATAACAGGCTTGTGAAAAGGTCCCAGCGGTATTGAATCTGAATTCCGCTGATAGTTGTTATTGAGATAACGTGTACAGCCTCACGAATTTGGTTTGGTGCACTTGCCGATATAATTCTCCCCTCTGGAGGATATTTTTTTTGCTGTAGATCATTGGCAGTGAAAAAATAAAACTAAGAAAAAAAACATTACAGAACATATTAAAATAGCAGCAAGCCTGAAAATTGTTGGTGACAAAAACAGTGTTTAACGCGAAACAGTGTTGTGTTTATTACAGCCTGTGCTCGCAAATAGTGTAACCTATATCACACACAAATAATCGTATATCACGCAAATGATATAAGTACATATATTGTACATGGTAGTTTCGATGTCATAACAGTGACCTTGGTTTTATCATTTGTGTATTTTTGTCGATCACTGTTAAATTATGGGTGCTATTTGCTAAGTAAGGCTGTAAAAGTATCTTTCTTTTAGGGTAACAGTGATAAAAATATGTGTGTTGCAGGTCCGCAATGTTGCGGAACACCGTCTAGTAACATCTCTCATCCACTTGAAGATTTTACAGAAAAGAAAGTGGGAGCAGCAACACATTAACATACAAATTTATATACATATGTAAGTGATTTTGTTTTTCCCTTTTGTTTTTATCGTTCGATAATAAATAAGTGTATGAGAGAATATCTACATATTTCATATTGATATACATATATTAAAGTAAAAGTAAAGTTGAAAAGTAAATGTAGGTCATATTTTCGTTTTGGTCTGGATACAAATTAATGGAAAATAAGGTGACCAGACCACGACTTAAAGATATTTTTTTGCAACAATTCATTTCTAATTTGAATATCGCGAATTATTAAGAATTCATGATTTAAGTTTTTGTCTTGAAAGAATTTCTATCCCACACACACATCTATTTGTTCTCAATTCTTTTTATTCCTTTCTCTACGATTAGTGCTTTCAGTTAACCATATGATTTTCTTTTCCATTTTTCCAAAAATTTTGGATTTGTGGACTTCTTCATACCCTATCTATAATAAACTCTAGGTCATACTAAGCCAGACCAAAACGAAAATATATATTTAATTTATTTGTAAGTTCTGAATAAACTGATGTTTTTTATGTTAAATGAAAGTATGAATTTTAAATCCTTCTTTCCATAAATTTACAATGATTTCTGGCTTAGTTTTAAATACTCTGTTTGATGTGGAGAGCATAGGTTGAGTTAGGTTGTGGGAGAAAAAAACATGGGAATCACAAACAACTTGTGCTTTAATTTGTATTTTTATTGTGATCATGGTTGGGTGGGCACGATCGGACGGACATCGACTCCCTTTTTTTACTTCCCTACTTTCTAAACTAGCTATCTTGCTTTTTTAACCCTAGTATACCCTTTCTTCAGTTTTGTTTTGTCATGCACGCAGAAATAAATATATTTTATACGTAGCTACGTGGAATCTACAAACGTGAAGCACCGAACCCTAGGTCGATCTAAAGGGCTTTTATCAGTTTTTGAGTGCCGAGTATTGTGTTTGTTCGAATTGTGAATATTTGGTTGGTCCACCATATAATTTCACGTATTTTTCGATTTTATATCGGCTTTGATTTAACTTTTCGATATTTGTACATTTTCGTGTATTATGCCTTACGTTCCGAGTATTTTCCGATACTTCTAGCTAACATTTGGCTTCTGAATGTTCGTCTTTTAAACATTTTTTTAATTTAATTGAAAAATTATTTTCAATTTATTATTATTAGTTTTTGGCAAACTGAGCATTTTTGTGTACTAAGACGTTCGTTCCGTGTGTTTTTCGTAACTTTTGCGAACATTGGGTTTCTAAATTTTCGTGTTTTAAACATTTTGTGAATTTAATTGAAAAGGTTATTTAATATTCCGATATTTGTACATTTTCGTGTACTAAGCCTTACGTTTCGAGTATTTTTCGATACTTTTGCGAATATTTGCCTTACAATTATTCGTTTCACAAATTTAAGTAATCTTGCTTGAAAGACTGATTTTTATTTAATTTTTGAAATATTTATCATCGATTTTTTTATTTCTGATTAAAGCTAAGTTTTGGTTTTTAAGACAATATCATGTCAATCAACCCTCGTACTTTATTCCAAAGAGCCGCAGTGGCTGTAATTAAAATCGATACGGTTATCGGATCCAATCAGGATAAAGAGCAGGATTTATATACACTGCAGATCATGGGCACGATATTACAAAAAATGTGGGGAATGGTACAAAGTACTTACGATAAGTGCTTAAATTATCTTGAGACCTTAAAAAGGACATTGACGGAAGATATTGAGGACGCTGAAACACAGTACGATACGGCTTTTGAAGCATGCGTACAATGTTTACCCTAAATTAACCAATTGCTAGAACAGCCTCAGGCTCCTCCCAAACCCGCCCCACATGTCCATTCGGGAGTCCAGTTTCCAGGGGTATCCGAGGATACTCCTCCCGGCCCTTCTTCAATTGTTCCATCGACGGGAAATAGTGAAACAATTGTGAACGAATCCTCTCAATCGCGCGGGTTTTGTGATAAGGCCGAACAACAAATGTCTGCTATGTGTCCGTGTAACAAAGAAAACATTGTTAAAAATTTGACATTGCCGCCATGTGATAGTGAAGTGTTCCACGGGGATTTCTATACGTGACCGACATTCAGGGATTTATTTACCGTAGTGCGGGTGAAATAATGTAAAGACGCATTTCACAAATGATGGTACGACTGCACATTCAAGCACTAATTTCCACAAGGGTTGTGCACTTTGTCCCAAACAAAATCATCTTCTGACAGATTTTCTGCTGTTAAGCGTCCCGCCGCCTTCAAAGTATACTAAAACTTCCAACTGAGTCCTCAAATGCAAGAATTTCCGGTGTTAGTCAGCCTACTTCAACCACACGGAGGCTATGTCCTATTCACATAGGTTATCCGCGTAGCAGCGATTAGAGACTACAGCCCTAGTGTTGCCGAATATTTTCTGGCAACATGCATTCCTTTTCAGTTTTGTCTAAACTCTTAACCAACCTTGCAGCTAACAGATGCTAGTCTTTTTGATTGCCGTCCGGTAGATTTATAAGTACTTCTTGTGGCAGATATTTATTCTCAAATATTGATAGAAGTTTGACATTCGTTAGGATCGTTTCTCGCTCAAAAACACTCCTCATTATTGGTCCCGTCCCATCATCTAATATCCATGTTTTTACCACTGTGGTTGACTTTCTCAAAGAAGACAAACAAAGATCTGCCCAGATTTGGGGAACTCGAAGAGCCTCCAAGAGGCAGCAACATGTTCCCTTCGGAAAAATTTTGCGAAGAGCACTATAAGCGAATTACCTACAGGGATTCGGATGAACGTTAAGTAGTATCGCTTCCTTTCAAAGTCGAGTTTCCTTGGATCCTAGTTTTAGGAGAGTCTAGATCAAATTGCCTTAAGAAGTACCTTCGCAATGAAGCCTCTTCGCGCCGATGACCAGAGGTTAAGGAAGTTAATGACCAGGTGGTTAAGGAGTATTTAAATCTCGGACATATGCGATCCGTATCTGCTTCGTCATCAGCTACAACATTTGCTTGCTACCTACCACATCACCCGGTCATAAACTGACTTCCAAGTTATGGGTCGTATTCAATACCTCAAAAAGAGCCTCAAACGGGAACAGCCTGAATTATGTTCTTCACACAGGGCCGACTCTTCAGTCGGATTTAGTATTACATATTTTGATGAGAAGGATTTTCAAGTTCATGTTTAATTGTGATATAACTCAGATGTATAGACAAGTTAGGGTGGAACGTTTTCCGGCGGATCAGATCCAAGACTATGGGTTACAGACAGTCATGTTTGGAATAAATTGTGCCCCTTATCTAGCGATTTGTACCTTGTTGCAATTGGCTGATGAAGCAGAGGTTGAGGACCCGCTAGCATCGCAAATTATTCGAAAGTGCATTTACGTCGACGACGTCCTGAGTGGTTTCCACGATTTAAATGCGGCTACAGTCGCTTGTGATCAGCTTATTAAAGTTATGGCTTTGAGCTACGAGCTAAGTGGACTTCTAATAATCGAAAAAGATTAGATCGTTTCCCACCAGAGTACTTGCTAGATGCAAAATTATTAGCATATGAGGAAACAACTAGTTCTAAGCTCCTGGGTATCCATTGGAATGCTTGCTCGGACATATATTGACACATACAATGACATAAACAGTATTCAAATTCCGAGATGGGTGAATTACAGCCCGACCGAGATCCAAGCGTTTTCTGATGCCTCGGAAAAGGCATATGCGGGGTGATATATATCCGAATAGAGTCGGATAATGGGGATATCTAGACCCACCCATTTAAACAATTTTGAAAGAAATTGATGTAACGATACATAAAGCATATAACTGGACGGCTTTTAACCAAAGTGTTGGCATGGTTGAAGAAAACTCTTTGCACGTGGACTACCTTTGGTGTAAATCGTGTCTTTAGAATTCAGAATAAGGTAGGGAATAACAATTGGTTCCATTTGAAATCTGAAGACAATCCAGCCGACTTAGGAAGTCGCGGAGTTTTCCCCCTGGACTTAGCCGATTCATGTCTATGGTGTCATGGTTCCAATATTTCTCAGTGAAATGAAATGCGAGAACTTTCGTCTCTTGACACCGATATTGAAATGCGAGCAGTCCTGAGTCATGCTTCATTTCCCTCCAATATGAGGATATATTAAATTGGTCACAAGGCTCATAATAATAATAAAATTGTATAAAGTGGTGCCATTTCTGGCTCCGAAGTTTGTTAGATCACGCCTGGCAGTGCTAGCACAAAAGGCTTGTTATGCGGAGGAGTATCGTGTGTTGTTAGAGAAAAACATCTTAGGTCCGCAGAGTTCTTTTTTGACATTAAATCTCTTTCTTGATAACAACGGGATTTTGCGGCTTAATGACCGCTTGGTAAAATCTCATACGCTTTAATATACAGAACGATGCCTTATTATTTTTACGTAATTTTCATACATGGGGCAAATCAGCTAGTGTAACGCATCGTTCGTATTGAATATTGGATACCACGAATCTTATTCGTGAGGTGATCGATAACTGCAACCCGCGTATAATAGCAAAAAAAAAACAATCTTGTACACAGATCATGGGGTCGCTTCCTTCAGAAAGAATTGGTTCCGCAGGCCCCTTTGACATAAAATCGTTTACAGGTATGGCATGTAATGTAACAAAAGGTTATGTATGTGTGTTTTTGTTTCCTTTTCTACAAAAGCCACTCACCTTGATTCAACGTCTGACTTGTCGATACCCACCTTTCTGGCTGCGCCGTAGTTATCCCACTACGGTCTTTTCAGACGATATCAAGATTTTCCTTCTTGAATGTCAAGTTTCGGTAAATTCAGCCTTTATTCTCAGGGACTAACGTGGCGATGTATACCGGCCGGAGATCCGCATATGGGGGGCCTCTGGGAAGCTGCTGTAAAAAGTTTTAAGTTACATTTTCGCAAACATTGCACTGGACTCAAATATACTTTTGAAATATTTTCGACTGTTTTGGCTAGGATTGAACTCGCCGCCATGATGTCCGATAATCGAAAATCCCCCGTCTTAACTCCGGGTCACTTCATATTCTTCTTCATATTCGTGCTCCATCGGAGCCCGTAATATACATAAGCCTTTTAGACATCGTGAATATGTTTCGCAAGTTTCAGACCTCACCTAATACTGTTGTACTCTATGGAAGGACAAATACCTTTTAATTCTCCATCAAAGATACGAGTATAAGTGGAAGTGTCCACGTGTGATTTAAAAGAAACCGATTTGGTTGTTATAACTCATGGAAAATGCCCTCGACCTCGTGGAAATTAGGTCGCGTCGTGCGTATTCATCCGGGAAGTGATGGTCATTTCAGGTCGCAGATGTACGTACCGAAATTGGTATTTTGCACCTATATCGAAATTTGGTACTTTAAGTAATTAATAGCAGTATTTGTTCTGCGCGTGCCCCGGCCTCTATCGTAGCAATTTTAGTTTCTAAGGATACTGGCTCCTGGAACGACGCGGGTTAGAGTGAATCACGACATCCTCTTAAACTTTCATTGAATCGGGTATGTTCCTTGTGTATGCGTCAACATTCAATACGCTTTTGTAAGCGCTTTCAGATCATATCCGTGGAAAAACGATTGCGAGAAGTAGTCCGACATCGACTGTGGAGTCCCGTCGGACTAGTGATTGTCGCAGCCAGTTCCGGTGCCGTAAATGTACGGTTCGTCACCATACTCTTCTTGTTATTGCTTGTTCCACTCGACTAGTACGGGAAACCGCTTTGCCCTCCTTGGTGATAGCGGAAACTCCGCTGGTCGTCCGTCAAACCCCGAGTCTAGCACCCAGCTTGATCGTCAACGTCCGTCTGGGTCAGGCTCTCATACCAGTGAGAGCGCTTCTGGATCCGTATAGTGCGGTGAGCCGTACTATGGACCGTTTTATAACTCTGTCTGAAACGGCCCCATTTAGTCTTGCGGATAGTTTTGAAGGGTTTCAGCTGGTCGACCGCAATTTGTATCGCGTTTGTCCAATTGGTATGGTTCTTGGACCTGAGGTGTAGCCCTATGTCGTGAGGGGTAACATTCACTCGAACCCGGGACTACCGTTGGCTCAACATACGATTTCTGGCTCCATCCTAGTTGTTTATCGCTTAACTAAGCTCGCAGTTAATACGACTTTGTGAGAATGTAGCGCAAAGGGTAGTGTGGATTATCCCAACGAGTAGTTGCCGCTGTCTCGCATCATCTTATCGGTCGTTGCCCATTTAGTTAGTAAGTTTAAGTTGCAACACCCCATGATGTTGCAAGGTAGCCGGCAATGTTCAGTTCTAACTGCAGACAACCCTGCCACTTGCCTCTTTGTTGTGCGTTGGGAAATTTCTACTACCAGCTTAATACAACTTTGTGGGAATGAAGTGCAAAGGGTAGTATGGATTTCCCAACGAGTAGTTGCCGCTGTCTCGCATTATCTTATCGGTCGTTGCTACAGCCACAATCGTGCGCTCACATCAACCCAAATTCAAGGTATATTCTTGTCATTCTTTTTCCGCTCAAACCTCCCTTTGGCATATACGGAAAATGATACTACCGAACGAAAATCATAAATTCTTTCAGATCAATTGTGCCTCTGTTGAATGCCGGGAAGAACGCGTTATATTCGCTGATAAAGGTTGTCGACCAAGGAACGGGAGCTTCTTACTTTCTCAATGCTCCCGGTGGGACATTCGTCATTTCGTTGACTGGCAACAATTCGGTCAATGTCTCAAATTGCTTTAGCTGTTGCAGCATCTGGCATTGCTGTCCCATTTTTGGAAGGTTGTCGAACTACACATTCCACTTTGAACTGCCGATGAATCTTTTCACGGTAGACAAGTCATCGTGCACAATGACCAAGAATTTGGCGACAGCGAAATTGATGCGAGAATGTAAGATCATCGTTTTGGATGAATGCAGGATGTCCGAGGGGGAAAAAGGATGTCCGAGGGGATTTGAGACAATTTAGTGGAGGCTTAAATCTAGTATTCAAAGTCAAATCGCAGGAGAACTGCATTCGTACAAACGGCAAATTATCCGACGAATTTTTGAACTCGCTTGATATGCCATAACTACGCCGCAATTTACAGCTGAAAGTGGGATCGATCATAATCATGTTGCGGAATCTGAATCATCCGAAATTGTGCAACGGTACTCGGATGCTCGTCAAGAAACTGATGAACTATGTGATTCAAGCGACGATCATCAAAGGCATGTTCCTAATCCCACGAATCATCAATAAATCGCAAAGCCAATCCTTGAAAGTCTGTGGGATTAATCTTGAATTTTCCTGTGTTTTACACGGTCAGCTGTACGTTTCCTGTTCGCGTGTTGGGAAACTGTCTTCGTTGTATGTTTTTAAGCCGGAAAACAAATCAAAGAACACTGTTTATCATAACGCTTTCTACTGATATACATTCCATTCAAAAAAACGCATTGAAATTTAAACTATCTGTGTTTTATTATCACTCACAGTTTATCTAGCATTAAATTGGGGCGAGTGGAAGTTTGCCGGGTCCGCTAGTTTTATAAAATTTTGTAGTAGTAAGTTTGAATGCCAAAAATAAGATATATTTCGTACATCAGTTAATAAAACGCGTAGTTCATAAGTAAGCTTGTACTGTAAAATTTTTTTATATTAATTTTTGATAAAAAGCCAAATAATTTCTGAAGAAACTTAAAGCTAACTGCAAAATCTTTCTGATAAACTCATTCAAAAACCGCTGAATCTAGCGGAGAAATCTAAATTGTCAATCCTGGACATTGTCAACGAAGCGTTCTCACTTTTTTCGTTGATGTCAACACATACCCATTTTTTATTACTAGTGCAAAAATCTAGTAAAAGCCGCAGCAAACAGCGTCTGGCATCCGGAGGCCGGAGGCATTTATTTCCTGGGAACCACACAAATCATGAATATAAGGAATAATACACACCCTTCAATACCCGAAGGTAAAAGAAAACTTAACATAAGTACTCGAAACGTAAGAAGCGCCATTGAAGCTGGCAAACTAGCAACCAAATCGGAAACCAATAGATTTAAAAACGATTTAATTGGTGTGAGATGTGGTGGCCAGAGGGCGGTGAATATACATAGTTCCAAAAATGGGAACATGTATTGTCCAAGCAACATATACCAAAATCAGAGCAACGGCGTAAGAATTATCTTAACAACAATAAAGCGGAATTGGTTTTAAAAGCAAAATCAAACAGGGCAATGCTTCCATAGATAGAGAAAACGACTGTAAAAGTTTTATGTTGCAAACTTGACGAGACAGCTGTAAAGACAAACATTCGTGAACGGATAAACCTGGAACTTAGCAACGTCAATAGAGATGATATTAAATATGTATGGGATCCTGTAAAGAATGTGCTTACATCAATAGCGGATAATGCCCTGGGGATCAACAAAACAATGAATAGTAAACGAAAAAAAATATTCAATTAATTAAAAAGCGTCAAAAATATAAATACGATCTAAATAGAAAGACTCAAACTTTCATACGCATCGCCAAAAATAACTGTTTAAATACACAATGCCAGGAGATTGAAATATTGCAACACCTACACTATGAATACAACATGCATAAACACCCTGTAGGAAGTCTGGGGACATGTGTCTCTATGTCACCACTTTTGTCAACTATTATGGTGACATTGTCGATAATTTGTCTACAGCTTGTCTACAAATATTTCTCTGGCTTTAATGTGTAGAGAAATGTATGCCAAATGAGCGTTAATGCTTCTTCTTCATTTTCATTGTTTCGCTTTGTTATGGTGACATTGTCAACAATTTGCCAACAGGCTTTGATGTGTAGAGAAATTTATGACAAATGAGAGTCAATGCTTCTTCTTCCTTTTCATTGTTTCGCTTTTTTTGGTTGTGAAAACACGTGGTATCGCAATAATTGGACAATAGTTTAAAAAGAAAAGTGAGTTTTATAAGTGAATTAAAAACTGAATAAAATAAATTACAAAAGACTTGTGAAAAAGCAATTAAAATTGTACAAGGATAGAGCAAATGCTGAAGAGGAGTTAATTTCTAGAGAGAGCACTTTCAGTGATTTTGTGCTGCAAGAAGAAAATTGTAAAACTTTTGAAGATTTTGAGTTAGCTGATTTGTCCACACCAACTCTGAATTTGAGGGAAAAACTGAAGCAGTGGTACATCGAAACATCGCCTTCCAGAAAGTGTTTGGAGAAGCTGCTCAGTATATTGCAGGAGGAAGGCCTAGACGTTCCGCTTTCTGCGGCAGCATTATTGGGCAAAAAAAATCCAATTTCCATAAGAAAAGTGTTCCCCGGTAGTTATTGCCACATTGGCATTGAGAATCAAATTAGAAAATTTGAACATGTTTTAAAAAAATTACTACTACTAAAAAATCTACATGTACCTAGTATTACAGAATATGTTAAAGGTATGGCCAGCCTTGAAGAAATAGTGCCCATGAAAAAGACTGCATTTTTCTTTAATTTAATTAAATATACATAATAAATATGATTTTAATTTCTAATTTTACACCTTTTTATTTGGTAAAAAAGTGTTGACAAAATGGTGACAATGGACTACTGATTTAGTGGTTCCAATGTCTCCATATGATTCCAAAAGTACCACCTAGTCAGTAGTTCTTGTGTCAGTAGTTCATTCTCAATGACAAGTACATGTTAAATGTCAATAGAATTTTACATTGTCTGGGGTATATTTGGTCAGTAGTACTGGCGACACAGTCAATAGTAAGTCAGTACTGTTTCACTATTGACATTTCCTACAGGGCATATACATAAAACAAGCTGCCAGCATATACATACACCAGCAAATTCCCTCAAAAAGTATTTTCTTATAATGACACTGAACCTGAACATGTTTTCACAGATAACAGCCGGCAATGTATGAACAGCAGACTTCCTACAAGAATTGAAATCAATATCAATTTCTTGTTGTTATGGAAGTAGAAAACTACTTCAAGTTTGTGTTGGCGGTCCTAGCCAAAAAAAGCGTTCCGAAAGCATATTAATAATGGGTTTATTTTTGACTCAACATTATTTGCATTAGCATGCTTGATTTCTTGCATCATGCTTTGAATATTTGACAAGAACATGGTCATCTTTTGCATACTCTTTTACCGTGCGAGCACACGATACATTGGGTTGTAATACATTATTTTGGACTGTTTTTATTTATTGTTGTATTTTTTGCACATTCCAAGGTTGATTTACTTGTATCGTTTTAATTAGATTGATATATAGCGTCAGAAGTGCCCGGGGTATTCTTCTGATCCGCCTCTGAGCTACTCGGAATTAGTTTCATATTTAAAGGCATACTTTTATGCTAAATCATTTCTTCATATGAGGTTTGTTTAGTTTCATTAATAAATTACAAAAATGGTTAACATGAGCGAGATCTGATAAGTACTGACTGACTTTTTTATTTCTGGAGCGGAGATACAATACAAATTTTGGTAAATTTTGTTGTTTTATGATTAGATTAATTCGAATCTGCGTTCCTGGTCCAAACGAATGCTGGTTGGAATTAGCACTTCGTTTTTTATTTCCACGAAATTAAACAAACAAAATTGTAAATTATTTCGACTCCAAAAAAACACGTCCGTTGATATTGAAAGGCAGTATTAAATCCCTTGGGTTACCTTTATTAATATAACTTAATTCATCTCTGAAATTTGGGTGCTTTTCTGATTTTGTTTTTATTTTACTGGTTTCCTGTGGTATGGAACAGAAGAATTGCAAAAGCAAAACCTTTCAATATAATGTTTTTATATTTCACTTATTTCTTCTCATTTAAAATATTTACAGACGGGTCCCACATTGAGATCCATCCATCTTTATAAGATGCTACATATTACTGGAACTATACAGGATGGTATTGTGTGGTCTGTTAGCTTTGGTGGACGCAAGGCACAAAAAAACAAATTCGTTATGATTTTGTAATTTACTTATAAACTTACTTTCAGATGTCGTTTTATTTACGTATGCCCAGCCCAGGACTTTGCAGCCCAGGACTTTGCAACGATGTAAAAATATTTTTGGGATCTTCTCTAAAGAAAGAACTACACAATTGCAATCTATTGAGCGACTTAGAGAAAAATATAACGGGCGTGGGTGATAAAGTAAATATTTTTGGCGGCTCATCATTTCGGCTAAGTGATTTTCAAGTGTCGCAAAGCAATGACCAAAAACGTTGTCTAAGTCCCGAAGATAAGTGGAAAATGCTTTCGGACACCTTAACGCACGTTTTCGACGCATTGGAAAGAGCATAGATAATGCCATTAGAAATTCGAATGCCATGACATTATCTTGTTGTGTTCTTCATAACTATTTTAACGAAAACAATGACTTGATTAACGAAAAGTGGTTACACGACTTACAGAAATTTGAAGCAAACCGCTCGTATCCTGATGCGTTACCAACGGGCCAAAGCACCAATCCAAAAAAATTAGGAGTGCACTTTCAACATATTTGTGTATGTGTTATTGACAATTATGTATAAAGTAAAAAATAAAATAAAAATAGTCCATTTCAAACAAAAGGTGCATACATAATTAAAATTTCATTTATTAAGTAAAAAAATAGTCAAGTGAAACAAAAGATTAATACATGCATAACGTTATTCAAATAGAGATAAAAAACTAAAACAACAAAAATCTGATTCATAAAGTGAAGAAAGTACATAAACTAAATTAAAAGATACAAGAAGAAAAATACTAAATGCTTAACTATTAAGGCCTTTTAAAAAATTCCATGAGAGCCTTTTGAACTTCGGCTTCTTTTTCGACGTAGGCCATTAAAAAATTTTTTTCTCCTCAATCGCAAGCAATCTTTTGGAAGTCTGCTTCATGTCTTCTTGCATGCCTTCCATCTTTTTCTTGATACTGTTGGTAGAGTTAGAGTATTCCAAAAACATTCGGTGACGACAACGGTGACGGGATGGATGGTGATGGACAAGGCACAACTATGGTTGGTGAGGGCAATGAAGATGGTAGCGGCGACGGTGATGGCGGTTTTGTATTCGGAAGTGGCGATACAATCGTTGAATTTTGATCTTAGAACAATAAAATAATACAGCGTGTTAATCAAGATATTAATTAATGTATAATTATTTGTACTTACGATTTATGCTATCAACCACAAGCCCTTCATAGTTATAGCCTTTATATGGAGCCAATAAACCGCCAGACCCACCAGTAGTACCAATTTTTACCTTTTCTTTCTGTGAAAATAGAAACAATATAAATAATGCCATTAAGTTCAGACATGACTAAAAAATTTAAGTAAACTTAATATTAGACAACTGTCCGCATGTAAAACATTGGACGTAATTACTTATCGATACCGAGCGGTCATATTGTCCATCTTCGTCTTTAGCTCCAACACCGTGTATGCAAAGCCATGGGCTTGGAACTGCGCCACCATTTCCAAAAGAATATGGCTGTTTTTCCGACAGCCACGCAACTCAACTATCTTTTCGCTCCAAATTTCTAGCAGAGCCCGCTCACTGCTCTGTTCCCATTTACTCACACTTTATTAAAAAAAAAAACAAAAAATATCATTACTATGTTAAATAAAACGTAAGGTGTCTTTTTTTATGAAACGCTAGACAAAAGAGTTTACTGACCCATATACATACTACCAAATAATTATTATGATAAATAATACGTATGTTGTCTTTTATTTTATGAAACGCGGCGAAAAAGAGTTTACTGACCCGTATGCTTGAAACAGCCTTATATTTCTGTAATCCGGCCAAAGTTAGAATAAGGGTCGGTGTTTTGGGATCCCCGGTATGATTACTATGTTAAACCAATTGAGTCCGAGCAGAAACAATATTTAATATTCTATTTAGAAATCACCGTGGAATACTTGTAACAATCTCCCTTCTTACATTAGCAGATTAAAACTAATGTAAGAGTAGGCAAACTATGATGAATACGATGATAGTATATTAAAGTATCCATGGGATTGTAGCTTCTGAATTTTTAATATCAAGATTTTCTATCAACGTCCCATGTAAACCATTTACTTTGAAGAATGAGTGTTTTGGGATCCCCGGTATGATTACTATGTTAAACCAATTGAGTCCGAGCAGAAACAATATTTAATATTCTATTTAGAAATCACCGTGGAATACTTGTAACGATCTCCCTTCTTACAACAGCAGATTAAAACTAATGTAAGAGTAGGCAAACTATGATGAATACGATGATAGTATATTAAAGTACCCATGGGATTGTAGCTTCTGAATTTTTAATATCAAGATTTTCTATCAACGTCCACATTGGATCATTCATTTTGAAGAATGAGTGCTGATTTAAACTCCATATTTCATTTAATTGATTTCTCTTAAAATCTGTAAATACATATTTTTTATTTAAATTCATGGCTTTATTGGAATTAAAACTGGTTGTATACTTTTTACCTTCTATCATAGATGTCATTCCGTTTGCAACACATTAAAATACTGGTCGGAGACCCTAATAAGTATATATTCTGAATAGTCGCAAAATTGTTAGATGATCTAGCTGGAAGGTCAAACTACAGGTCGCTGAAATTTTGAAGAAACATGTGTTGATGGGCTGAACGGTTGATATAATATATATATATATGGGATAGGTCAATAGGTAATAGGACTAGTCAACCTTTTGAAAAAAAAAACCATTCTGAACTTTAAAAACATCTTATGCACACATGATGTAAGCATTGATCGGAAAAGAGGGCGGTGCCACTGCTGCTTCTTTCAGAAATTTAACATAATAAAATCAATGATAAGCATATTGTTATAGACTATACGAGTACATATTGTGTTACAATTGGACAAAACGGCGTGGCCATACCCATTCAACCATAAACTTTGAAAGGCTATATTTCATGAATTATCGAAATCGGATTATCGAAATATTCGGATTATTGGATAGGTTGTTATAAAAAAAAAATAAAATTCCTGTTATAATTTAAAAATAAGTTTATTTTAATCAAAAAGGTAAAACACCAATTTTTTCTTAAAAAAAATCAAAAGTATTTTATTTAAAAAAGTCAACAAAATAATAATTATATATTAGTTATTATATAAATTAGTTAGTAATAAATTAGTAATAAAAAAATTATATAAAAAGTTAGTAATGTATGTTTGCTGCTGTTTCAATGCGCATTCTTCTTAAGTTTTATTTCGCAATTCTTTGAGCATCAATATATGTTTTATTTCTATTACACGTTCCTTTGCCTAATCTATTGATGTGTTTAAAGCCTGTACAGCATCACTAGTTTTAACTTGCTTAAACAAAGGGGACTCTTCTTCAATGTTTTCTGCGTCTGATTATGAATTACTGCTCAAAGTAACGGAAGAGTCATTAATCCAGTCAATTTTTTCATCTTCAGAATTTTGCATTTAATTATTACAGAGCAATAAATTTTGTATTATGCGTACTTCTTTACTTTCTTCAAGACAACCTGCAGTCAGTCTCAACTAATTCTTGTTGCAATAAAGCTAATGGGATGTTATGAATTTGTTTCCAACAGGACTTAAAAGTAGAATTGGGCACCCTGTCCTACGATCGCTTAAGCAACTCACAAGCGTCCCTCAAACTGAATTGTTTGAAAAAGCCATCTGAGTTGTTCGTTTCAGAATTCACTAATTCACGCAAGAGGTGTTTCTCGTAATACAATTTAGTCATTCTTATCGCGTTCTGATCCATAGGCTGGATAATACTTGTGCAATTAGGAGGTAAAAACATTGTTTTATATTGTCCACATTCAGATATCAATGGCTCCCCATGAGACTTTGCATTGTCCAGTATCAATAAAGCTTTTTTCCGAAAATTATTTAAAATTGAGTAAAAATGCGTGCATTTTTTGACGAGTAGTATTCAATAATTTTTTCTTTTCGATTTCCTCCACCACAACATTGTTTACCTTGTGGCTTCCGGATTTGTTTGTACAACACAGAAAACTGATTCTCTCTTTGCTCATTTTTGTACCTGGAGCTGATTTTTCTTTAGAATGCACTACTGCGTTGTAAATCTGGTCTTCGCAAAGAATTTCAGACTCGACAATATCATAGTTTTTGTTGAAAGTCAGGTACAAGATCTGGTCTAGCAGATAACGATTCGCCGCATATTTCCAAATGCCGCACTGAAAAACGTTTTTTAAATTTTTGCAACCATCCGTCGCTAGCTGATTGATTGATTTTGATACATTTTTGAAAAAGTGATTTTGCTGTTTGTCGCAAATTTTCGCTTGAAATTGTCGGATGCCTTGCCCGCTTCTCTTCAAACGAAGAATACGATTTTAGTTCAAACTCTTCGTATTCACCCCGTTTTAATGTCTTGCGTTGTTTTAAAAGTTTTCCATCAGAATTCTCAGCAAATCTAATAACACAATAAAATCAGTAATTTTTGTAGGATAAAACTGTTCCACATGTCACCTTTTAATTTTATCAAAATTTGTTTAATGTCACAAATTGTTGAAGCTCCAACAACAAACTTTTCTGCCAAAATCTTTCCAGATTGCCCACGGTTAAGCGCTTTTAAGATCTTTAGTTTAACAGCTAAAAATTGATGTAAATTTTGTATAAATCACAGCCATAGAAGTCAAAATGTTGTTTTTTTTGTTGAGGCCTATATATAAGCATGTGCTTAAACCACAAGCACGTTATAAGGTACTCGTAACCATCAATTCGACACATTTCTTGCAAAATGTGCTATTTTAGAAGTTAGTACAATTTCACACCATGTATGTACCACATTTACAATCGCTAGCTTACCGTAACAAACACAGAGCGAGCATATAAGAGCGAAAATGCATTCAAATTTTTAGCATATTCTACTATGGTCCATTATAGAGCGATTGAAGATAAAGAACTAAACCTAACTGTAGTTTACAAATCCATAAATATGTACATACAAATGTACATATTTAGAAGATAAGCAAAAACATATGTACACTGACTGAGTCCAATTTACTATTTATCTCTATGGAGAGATTTTTACGAGTTGTCTTTGTATGGCTTAATATTCATAATTGGTTTTTTAACTAGAGTTGATGATTGTACAGGGTTTTCCATTAAGTATCTAACAATTTTATACATTTATAAAATACAACCAAGCCAATACATTTCACCAATTTTTTACGTTGATTCTGAAAAAGAAACAGCAAAAAGATCTCGAACCAGAATAAACACTGTTCAAGCCATAATAATGATACAAGACCGAATAAATATAAACAAAAAGGAAAAACACAGAATGTTTCAGAAATAGATTTATTCCACGTGTAGTGCAAATGCTACATTTTAAGAATGAAATTTGATTTTGTTTATTGACAAAACCACTCAGCCGGAAATGAGCTTCATCGCTGGAGAAATTTTTCGATGAAATTCTACATTTTCGTGAAACGTTGCCAAAGCCACCGAGTAATTTTCAATGATTTCCAAACGTTGCTTCTAAGTGAACTTTACCATGATGAAAGTGTTGACTTCGACTAACGTTTTGACACTGAAAGATCATTAAAAATGTTGAGATTGCGTTGACATACATATACGAAATTATATGTCCCTATTGGAAAACCCGTTATTTCGTGAGCCTAATTCGTTACCGTGACGTTCACAAACACTCACGAACCCATCAAAAATTGGAATCACGTGCACTCAGGAACTCGCGTGAGCAACGTTACTTTACCCACAATCACGCATGACGCGAGAATTTCGTATCTCACGCACACCTCTAAATGAAATGTATATAAAAAATGAATACAATTTAAGTTCGGCAGTGCCACTTGTCTTTTTAAATCGAGTACAGCAGTAATTTTCCAATGGACATACATGATATTGACACTTGTTTTTTTTTGTTTCGATAAATGTCTGCTTAGTAGGGACATAAATACTGTTACAACATTGAGCACACCCATTTCAATAGTAGAACTAAACATACCCCGTTAATGCCATATGGTGTTTAAAAGCTAACCTCAATAGCGTTAGTCTGTAACGGGACTTTAAAATTGTTTCAACTTTCATCATGGAGTGGTCAGATAATGAGAACGGGTTTCGCTGTAATTGCGATTTTCAAGTGTGAAATGAAAAAAACGATATTTTCAAAACGCTCCGGCCACTAGGGATTAGCCGCCTGTTCGTCTACCGATGCATAAAACTTTTTGAGGAGACTGGAGATGTAAATGTCGGGCCGCCCACGTTTAAGTTCACCGATGAAACAATTTTTACCGTTCAGGAAAAATTTAACTAGCAAAATGATAGAATGTATGCGCGGTCATCTAAGGAAGCATCTGAACTGATCCCAAGATTGAAAAGGGTCATCACCCAGCTTTAGTCATGGTTTGGTGGGGTGTCTCTTACGACTGGGTCACTGTCCTGCATTTCTGCGAACAAGGAGACAAAACATCGGCAAAAGTTTACCAAGAAACCGTGTTGGAAGCTGTTGTGAAGCTTTTTAACAATTCCCTTTTTCAAAACCAGCCATGGACTTTTCAGCAGGATTCTGCGCCGGCACATAAGGCTAAAACGTCCCAGGCCTGGCTTCGAAACAATTTGCCAGCGTTCATTTCCTCTAAAGAATCGCCCTCAGGCAGTCCAGATTTGAACCCATTGGATTACAAATTGTTGACGGTTTTTGAGGACAAGGTTTGTCACAAAAGATACCACAACAATGGATCTCTTAAGACTGCTTTGGTTCGAGCTGTGGCCAATTTTCCAACGAACGAGGTTCGTGCAGCTATTGACGATTGGCCAGTGCGACTTAAGGCGTGTGTAAAGGCAAAAGGCGGACATTTCGAATAAGTAGATTCTTTGTGGATACAATATACATCAATAAGTATATTAAAATATATTTGGTCCAAAAACATTCAGTTTATTTTACAGCATAAAACGTGTGTAACAGTATTTATGTTCCTACTAAGTAATTTAAGGAAGTGTCGGTTAGCGTTTTACAATACTATTAATTGAACTAACAGGTGGTATATCGATACGATAAATTATTGCCGGACTTGGAATAAATGACCATTACTTTTTCTAACAGTAACTCTTCCGATGGTCTCGGCACGAAACCGTCTAATACGGCGGCGGCTACGCTTAGCAATAACAATTTGGAGGTAATACACGTTGCCAGTTTAAACAGTTTCGACAGAAAATTCTTATCTGCGAATACCTCTTATGATTAAGTAAAACAGAGTCGCTCAATTCTCTTTTAAATTAAATACTTGGCAACTCTGTTTTCTATTACTGCAATATTTCAGTATTAGTTTTTTGTGTAAGATACGCTCGAATCAGTTTGTTAAAATTACTATTGGAAGAAGTGACTTATTTTAATCTACTACTGTAATTGTTACAAAACCTTTCAAGAACGGTTAATTAGAAATGATGTTAGAGTGATGAACTGTCATCAAATATTAAGTGGGGCCTGCAATGCAGGCGACCGATGTTTTGCTATTGGTTCAGTTGAAGGAATCCCATTTACCGTAAGAATAACATTTGTATGACATTTTACGCAAATGAATTACATGATCTGTAGTTTTGTTCGTAATATGTTACCACAATAATATCGATTTTTCATTTATCAGACAAACAGCACATATACACAAATTACATAAATAATTAAAGAACCCCCAATGATATTTTGAAATATATATGTACTTCCATTCAAAAGCACCCGTGACCTTAAGGAAACAAGTGTCAGTAAGGGCCTTGTTTTACACACTCCATCATCCATTATGACGTATGCTTTAAAGTGTCCGTTGACGTGTAGAAAGGTTTGTTGTTAACGGGGGATTTATTAAAACTTTTGCAGTAATGCCAATTACATTAAATGCGCTGTAAGCCATACATACATACATATGTAAATGATTCAGACTACCATTCTTATTCATGCCACGGTTACCCGTATTTCCCGAGCTGCAGCTACGCTCGCCAAGAAATTTCGTCTATTATTTCTTTTTATCTCGATAATATTACTATAGTAATATAATAATTATCTATATTACAAATTATAAAAACACACATCTGATGTTTATTTATCACCGCAGCATTAATCCATTGCATGACGGTTCAAGATACCAAGTTTTAACGACAAATACGTCGCAAAAAATGAAAACTTCCGTGTTGTCCAAACTTTGGAAAAGTGCGCACTTAGTACACAAAATACGTATTAAAAATTTCACGCCTCGAAATTTTACGAAGGATTTTCCTCTCAAATATTGCAAATACGACTTCATACGTTGCTTTAAACTTTTTAAGTTAAGCTTGTTGGCGTATATCAGTCTTGATGTAACAAATTGGATATTCTGAAATTGTCGAAAGTGAAACTAAACAATTTAAAACAAGCTGAAAGTGGATATGGTCTATTGTAGTTTCGAGAGCAATTCTTTAAAGGAAACCCAAAATCTGGTATTAACAAAAATCGCATCGAGGACGAATACCGACGGACCCGAAGCCGATATAAAAGCTGTTGGCAGCCCCGCAAATATGAGGGTTGCTATATATATATATATATATATTTCTGGCCATCTGACATTTCCATTGTAAAGTTTGACATTTTTAAGCACAGCTACAGTGACATGAAAAAATCAATTTGCAAAAAAAAATTGGAAATAACTCGTGAACATTTTTTTGCGATCATTTTTCACAACTTTCGACGTGGATTATCACGACAAGAGTGCATCGATGAATTTAAATCTTAGTATGGCGATAAAGCACCATCATATAGCACTGTGAAAAACTGGTTTAATGAATTCAATCGTGGCCGACGCTCGCTTGATGACGAAGGTCGTCCAAAAACGGGCGTTGTGCCAGATAACATTGATGCCGTGCGTGAACTGGTAATGCAAGATCGTCATGTGACATACCGTGAGATAGAGAGATCCTTGGGCATTTCTTTCATCAGCATACATTCGATATTGCATGAACACCTGGCCGTAAAAAAGGGTTGTTCTCGTTGGAACCCGCACAATTTGACAATCTCTCAAAAAAGCTCATGCTGATTGGTGCAAAGAAATTTTGAAAAAATACGATCGCGATGCTTCAAAAGACGTTTATAACGTAACAAAACAGCAATCGACCGTGTGGGTCTTCGAAGACGACGGACAAGAGAAGACGGATCATTGTGCACCATGACAATGCGAGCTCTCACACATCAGCTCAAACCTGCGCCTTTTTGACCGGCCAAAACGTCGAGATGATGGGCCATCCGATGACTTCTTTTTATAGCCGCACATCAAGAAAAAACTGCGTGGTCAACGATTTTCGTCGCCAGAAGATGTTGTTGAAGCGTTCAAAACCATGAGGAGGTGTCACAATCCGAGTGGAAAAAGTGCTTCGACAATTGGTTTCAGCGCATGCAATAGTGTATAAATCATGCTGGAGAATACTTTGAAAAGCAATCAAACCATTTTTGATGATAAATATTATTTTTATCTACTGATCTTATTTTTATCTACTGATCTAATGTAGTTGCATTTTTAACCATCATTTTGAGCTTTAACCCTCTTTATTTACAAAATGTTTCTGCACACAACACTGCAGTGTTTGGCTCTTTTCATGTACATATTTATTTTGTATTAAATACTTTAATTTACATTAGAATTGTAACAATAAGAATCTATACCCTCGTTAATAGCAAAACTTAAAAATAGCTTATCGCGCTGTAAAATTGTTTTTTTACTGTTGGGTCTATTTTAAAGCACAGTTTGACTGAATTGCCAACAATGAACTAACAATTCATCTCAAAAATAAGGGTAATGAATTTACGGGTGAAGTGAAAAGTAGCTTACAATTCTATTTCATCGCACAACATTGTACATATTGAAATACATTAGTAGTGGTTCCTCAGGGTTCTGTTCCTGGGCCGCTTTTGTTTGTAATTTATATTAATGATATGTTTGTTAGTGTTGAAACCAGCTCCTGTGTTCCTTTTGCTTTTGCTGATGATGTTCAATTGCTGTTTAAGGGAAATTTGGACTTCTTAGACGTGTAGCAGAGTAATATTAATTTCGTAACATCTAATTTGGTTGTTTGGTTGTCCTGTAATGGTCTAACAGTCAATGTGAATAAAACGAAAGCAATGTTCTTTGGCAGTGTTTTGGAGAGCAATGTTGTAATGTCTGTATCAAATATTGAATTCGTTCAATCAATGTCTTGGTATTACTCTTGATGATAAGTTAAGGTTTGAGGCCCATGTCGATTCCATGGTATCTAGAGTTAAGTTTACTTTGCGTAGGTTGTACAATTTGGAATTGTCCCTTCCACTACACATTAATATTAGAAAATTCTGTATTGGATTGAAGTTCACTCTGGAGCAGTGGCTCAGGTCATGGATAAGATTCGTCGAGCATTCAATCGTGTAGTGCGGTTTTTATAATCCCTTAATATTTGGCATCACGTTTCGGAGTACATTGATAGGTTTTTGCATTGTACCTTTATGGAATTTACAAACATTAGGAGTTTACTTTACTTCTATAAGTTGTATAAACTTTAGACGTCAATCTTTGTAAAGGGTGATCCATCTTGAGGTATTTTTTCAGAACAAAAAAAATATAAAAATTCCAATCAAATGTGGTATCTTTGTTGGTTATTTGAAAGGACATTTTATGACATTTTTTTTTAATATAATTTCCTTGCAATGTTTGCCGCAACTGTGCATCAGAGTTTCCATTCCAATTTTGGATGACTCGTTCGAGCATTTCGACCGGTGTGGCTTTAATGACACGCGTAATGTTGGCTTCCAAACCCTGAAACGTAGCTGGTTTGTCAGCATGGACTTTCGAATTTACGTAACCCCAAAGACAAATATCTAAAGGTGTGATATCACTTGTTCTAGGCAGCCAACTCACCTATCCAAAACGTGAAATTAGCTGCTTTTCGAAATTACCTCTCAATAGATCCATTGTTTGAGCAGCTGTATAGCAAGTGGCACCGTCCTGTTGAAACCAAGTGTCGTCAAGATTACGGGCTTGAATTTCAGGTAGCGTAAAGTTCGATATCATGGCGCGATGGCGAGCACCATTCACGGTCTCGTCCCGGCCATAATCATTTTTGAAAAAATATGCACCGATGATTCCACCTGCTTATAAACCGCACCGTGGGTTTCTCTGGGTATAATGGCACCTCTTGAACCATTTCTTGTTGCTCTTCAGTCCAAATGCGGCAATTTTGTTTATAGACTTTGCCGTTGAGTCAGAAATGGGCTTCATCACTGAACAAATTTTTGGTCGAAAACAGCGGATCTTCCCGTTTCTCACCGAACGATCATTACCAGACAGTTGCCAAGATTTGAAGGAAATTATTTTCAAAAAAAATGCCATAAAATGTCCATTAAAATTACCAATAAAGATTGCAAACTTGATTTGAACTTTTATATTTTTTTGTTCTGAAAAAATACCTCTAGATGGATCACCATATGTGACGCGCAAAATAGAAAGGGACCTGAGGGTAAAAACCAGTTTTGTTCATGAGAGCCATTTTAAAGATTTAAATACGTGTATCTTTGGCGTACCATCACTTTCATAAAACGAGCATATCTCTGGGAGGGAACACTTTTGGGGCATGGAATCGGTCTCATTCGATGCTCAGATGTTGTCCACATCAAAAAAAAAAATTGAAAATTAATTTTTTTTACTATAAGAAAAAAAAAAATTTCAACATGTGCAACAAATTGATTTGTAAATTACGGGTATTGCTTTATCTTTGTATTGAACAATTAGTATTGGCTAGTAGTCTTAGTGTGTTTCATTTTCATGCTGTTGTTACACTACCTTTCATGAATGCCTTTTTTGCGTAATTTTGGATATAAAATTTTTTTAATGTATACTTAACTTAATATTTATTTATATTAAATTGTTTAATCTCACTTAAAGTTTTTTTTTGTATATTTTAAATATGGCTGAAGTAATTTTGTAACTCTATAAGGCTTAAAGGCTCGGTTACTTTTGAATATCAATAAATGAAATGAAAATATGCTTTCTAAATTAGGATTTAAGAAAATTATTATTATTAGTTACCCTGTGAATTATAATTTACGACATCAAACAGTCATTCTTAATGACTTTTTGTTTTATTTCACATAATCCTTCTCTTCTATGTAAAGTTTACAAGTGTTGTCAAGTAAGTTTTTTTTAGTCAAAATTATAATGCAAATAATTGTGTATTAAAATTGGTTTTGGGCCAGTTAACCAAAATACGTTTTATTTAAAACTATGCAAATCATGCTGTGTGTTAAACTAAGGTTGAAACAACTTCGGAAGATTGGATCTCAGATAACACTGCAAGAGCAATCGTTCCATTCCATGATGACCAACTTCACCTTATAAGACAGTGCACTATGGCGGCTGATACGTGGAACATTTTGAAAAATCATATAAGATCACTAGGGAATGTCGCTAAGCAATAATGCACTTAATGCTTAGAGGAAAATAGGGGGCACACATTGACATAACGAGTGTTTTGTTCCCAAGTTGTAAAACTTGGGAAAACAAATTCAGTGAAAAGCGGAATATAGCAATGCTCCAGTCAACAATTTCCAGTGTCAACAATATGATTACAGTATTAGAATTGCGATCCAAAGGAAAGCGAAATAGCAGACTTACTGAAGGCGAAAGTAGCTGCAAACACACAAAAAAGCAGTATTTGAAATAAATCATTGATTTTGGTTTCTTATGCCACTTTTGCACCAATGAGGATGTGTATAAAGGTACAAACAGAAAAAAATAAAACTTGCGATTAATGAAGTAATATCTGCCGGCAAAGTTCAATCAAAATGAAATTCGAAAGGAATGATCGTGATATCACATTCCATAATGTGTTATATGGTCTTACAGTCAACATAAATATGTTGTCAGTAAAACAATGGACAGAAAATGGTTGTCATGTGTAATTGGAGAACAATAAATGTTTCATTCGGAAAAAAACGAAACTGTGATGTATGCTCAATCAAACTGAGGGCTTAATTTATGCATATAAATGCATTCACTATTGGCATCGAGTATTAATAATTAATAATAATGACAACAAAGACTGATGTGAAAAATGTCCTGGAACTCCGTTCTAAAATAAACTGGTCTAAGCTCAAGTAAAATTTTTGATTAAGTACACACCGACTTATGTAGACATATTCCACGCCAAGTGGAATCGTTACATTATGACATTTATGAACGATTACAGTCAGTATTGAAATATTAATCTGGTTAAAACAATTCTAAGGTAAAAAAGGTTTATGTTGCTCAAACAAAAAAAAGGCTTCGGACTAAAATAATATTTAGTAAAAAAATAAAAGCTAAAAAAATATTTCTAGAATTTATGTTCCCGAGTAACGTTCGCGAAAGTTGCAAATGTTTTTTATAAACTAACAATAACTTTATCAAGAAAGCTTTTTCAGTCCGCTACAGGTCAACCAATTTTACTCGCGAATAATGCGATGCAAAATGACTTTCATTTTCTATCCCTTTGAAACACTTGAAAAATAAAATCATGGCCAAAACAACATAAACACCTCCGATTTTAAAATATTTACAAATACGAAGGCGACCGCAAAACTAACTGGCCTGGCACATTTTCTGTTTTACTAGCAATTTTTTTTGTTTTTTAAAAGAAATCTTTTATAAGCCATCTGTCATAATTTCCGAAATATTTAATGATTATTTTCTTTGTTACAGGTGATTGAAGTAAACAAGTTTTATAATTTTTGAAAAATGGAAAATAAAGAGTTTCGTGCGGTAATTAAACACTTTTATATGAAAGGTTATACGCCACAATTAATCAAAGATGAATTGGATTATGTTCATGGTGATAATGCACCATCATACTCCACCGTGGAATCCTGGGTTCAACAATTTAAAATGGGTCGTTCAATTACGGAAGATGAACAACGCTCTGGAATACCGAAAACTGCTACTACTATTGAAAACATTAGAAAAATATTTAATGAAGTGACTAAAGATAGACGAATAAAGCTCAGAGAACTTGCTGATACTGTTAAAATAGACGAAAAACAAGTTTGGAGTATTTTACATGATGAACTCCACATGAAAAAGCTATCCGCAAGATATGTGCCGCGTTTGTTGACTTTGCCCCAAAAAATCGTCCGTTGGACCAATTCCGAGGAGCTTTTAGCGATTTATCAACGTAATCCAATAGAGTTCTTGCGCCGATTCATAACTTTTGATGAAACATGGATCCAGAAGCTGGTAAAAGTGGTCCCAAGAAGACAAAACTGTTAAGTCAGCAGGAAAAGTAATGGCCACAGTATTTTGGGATGCAAGGGGTATAACATTTATTGATTATCTTGAGAAAGGAAAAACTATAAATAGTGAATATTATTGTGCATTATTGTATCGGTTGAGTGAAGAAATCAAGATAAAACGACCGCATTTAGAAAAAAAAGTTATTTTTCATCAAGATAATGCTCCTTCACACACTGCATTTTTAACTCAACAAAAACTGGTCGAATTGCGATTTGAAATTGCTCCGCATCCACCATATAGTCCAGATTTAGCTCATTCTGATTATTTCTTGTTTCCAAATTTAAAAAAATTCTCGGTGGCAACAAAATTTCGTCCAATAGCGAGGTTATTGCTGAAACTGAGGCATATTTTGAAGGTCTTGAAAAATCTTATTTTTCGGATGGAATTAAAAATTTGAAAAACGTTTGATGAAGTGTATTGAGTTGGAAGGAGATTATGTTGAAAAATAAATAGTAATAATTTCAAAAAAAAAACGGTTCTTTTTATGTTAGGCCAGTTACTTTTGCGGTCGCCCTCGTATATGTTAATGATCTAAATGCCGTAGATTTAAAATTGCAGAAATCAAAATACAATAAGTTTACGAAAAGGACAAAATTCAGATAAATACTGAGGGCGAGTAAGTGCCAAATGTCGAAAGCAATGAAAGATTGAATTTAATACTGAATTTGACGAATCTTTCGATTTAATAGATACTACTACCAACTTTTCAGATATTCAAAATGAACCAGAGGAACAAACTGCACGAAGAATAAGGGAAAAGTTCCAGATACGGATACAAGTTGCTGTGTTAGAGCAATGGCGAAGACATGGATTCAATGAAACTTGCATATTGGTTAAAAGGCCAACAAATTGTAATATCATCGCGTGCAAATGGGTGCATACGAAATGCATGTCAAGTGTTCTATCGCATAAAACGCTAGAAAATTGGCTAGAGGTTTTGCACAGCAGTACGCTGTAGACTATGACGAAGTATTTGCTTCGGTGGTGCCTCATACAAACTCTTATCACAATTGCTGGAAAGCAAAAACTGCTTTATTCTTATTTTTGGTGCATATGAGCACAGCGCTATGTCCCCTTCATTGAACCCGAACAATTTGCTGGTGGCGCATAGGATTCTTCTGAAATTCGCGTGGAACAAAAGTTTTGTTGCTGCGCACTGTTCCAACATATGCGGCCTTCCTTCTCATTAAAATACGCGCCAAATCTAGTGTTGTGAAGAAGTTATCCGCGTATATTGTGCGGACTGCATCCACATATTTTTCCACAAGTTCAAGTACTACGTTCTGCCCTTGATTCACTTCACGTTATTGTTTAGTGAATTTGCCGGAGTATTTAGAAGGACTTCGAGTCGCACAACCACCATACTTTCAGACCATACTTAGCCGGCTTCGACGGAATGTATTGTGTAATACGGGAACAACTGCTCATAAACGATCATTGCAACATGCCGAGTGTAAGCTGCTGTCAAGTTATACTGCAACATTTGCCAAATGTCATCGATATCCGCAGTTTTGCTGTTGATAAGTCGCTGCTGTCGAGTATTTCCATTGTCGAATCGAATGAACCGTTCTATGCACTCAAAGCGATCGTATGACATTGCAGCTTTGTATATTGGACAGCGCGCTGAGTCCCATAATTCTATGCAGCTGTAACTTCCCCGCATTAACGATTTGTTTCGCGTGTTATGATGTACGTTATGTCGTCGCTGATGATTAAACGAAATATAGTGTAGGAGTCATGTTCAGTTCCTGATGGTCCTGCTTTCCTTCTTGTAAAGTCGACCACGTTATGAACACGAACACGAGAAGTCGGTGGTGTTTTTTTACGCCATTGGGTGCCACCTTCAGAAATGTTGATTTAGTACTTCCAACTTTTTGGTATTTCTTCCGTTTTGCCCTTTATATTTCAAATTCTGTTTTCTATGCCGATTACATTTTTTTTCAATTCTTCCTAATTCGTCGGATTTGGTATTTTATATATAGATATATCTTATTTTTTAATTTTCGGCACATTTGCGTCTTTTTTTAATTATTTTCCCATTTCTATTTTCTTTGTCATCTTCATTTAATACTATTTTTCTCACTTTTAGATATTTCGTCTATAGGCTAATCTTTTTTATTCCTTTATATAAGTGTGCTAAATGTTTTCTCACTCTTTATTTTTCACCATTTTGGAATTTTTTTTATTACTTTTTACCCTCATTTTATAGTCCCGTTTATATATAGCCTACACCGAAGAGTGGATGTCATTCCGTTTACAACACTATGAAATATCGATCAGGGATTCTATAAATTTATTGATTATTGATAGTTGTAAATCTATCTAAATCGATCTAGCCCTGTCCGTCCATGGTCAAAAGCTGTTTGGGATTAAAATAGGAGAAATCGGCCCAGGCGTAAAATAGTTTGTATTTAAGGGACTAAAGATTCCCCGGTAAAAAGTACACTTTTTTGACACATGGGTACTCAAATTAAATTATTATGAAGTTTAGGTTGAAATTGGGGACGGACGCAAGGGCCAAAAACTGACCCTTCTTTTGCGCTTTAGTAGCGTAGGCCTGGCCGATCTTTACCACGTTTTTACTTGTTTTAATTCCTTTTGATCCCCATTTATGTTTTCTATATCATCCTCTTGATTTACTATTTTCTCGCTTCGTTATATTACGCCCTTTCGTCTGTTAATTGCATATTGTATTTCTGCCTTCCTTTTGTATCGGCCGTTTTGGACCTTTGGATTTCTTTTTATGGGGCCACATCAAGTCATTGGACTATGCCATTCACTACACCTGGAATAAATTTAAACTCTATATCTTAAATATTGTTTGTTTTAATGGAACACATTGTATTTTCCGAATTTCACGTTTCTAGGCGCTCTGGATTAGAAGGTGCAACATTTACCCTGTTTTATGCAAAGAATTAAGTCGTTGAGTGAGGTCAGGGGCGTCTCACTGAAACAGTACCTACTTATTGACATACTGTTTCACTACGAGAACATATACTTATACTTCATGCTTCGTTTTTAAAATGTTACTATCACTTTTTGTGTTTTAGTTAATATTCCGCGAGGATGACAGTCAAAGACAATCGAAATATTGGAAATAAATAAAAAACTGAAAAACTGACACGTGCTTTTGAATTTGTTAATGACCTCGAGCCGGGCAATTCTGATCAAAATTAAATGATCATAAGAGAAAATTATATATGCTGTTGGTATGTATCAAAAAAAGCCGGGGGAAGGGTGGAGCCACGCCACGCCCTACTTTTTAAAAGCGCTTATAGGCCGATCGTTATAAAATGTTAAAATTAAGCTTCTATGGTTTTGGAACTTGTCACATACTATAAACGGATAGAAATTTACAATGGAGCGTGGCATCGCCCACATATCCAAAACCTTAACACACCCAAAACTCATAAAATATAAGAGATAGGAACATCAGATTCGGTAAACATACATGCTTTAGTATGTGATAAAATACGTTCGGTGGGAAAAGAAACCGGTGCTACGCCCATGTTTAAAAGCGATGTAACAGCCATAGTTACTGGCAGATCGTCTTGAAATTAGCATATTATGCAATTTTGGGCGGACTAATCATAGAGTATTTTTACAGAACTAGTAAGAATTTAAGTTACGAACATCGGATTTTGTATATATACTATTATAGAATAAAAGAAAAGTTACTGTTTGCCGAAAATTTCTAAAATGGTATTTAACAAGTATTTAAGTATTTAACATTGAAACATTAGACGTAGTAATATACTTATACTAAATGTGTTTGATTTTTCCAATGGACGAGGTTCGTGCAGCTATTGACGATTGGCCAGTGCGACTTAAGGCATGTGTAAAGGCAAAAGGCGGACATTTCGAATAAAAAGATTCTTTTTGGATACAATATACATCAATAAATATATTAAAAAATATTTGGTCCAAAAACATTCAGTAATTTTTATTTTACAGCATAAAACGTGTGTAACAGGATTTATGTCCCTACTTAGTACTAAATGTGTGTAAAAAAGGTTTGAGGAAAAAGTAGGCGGTGACACGCGGTGTGAATACCACAATTATAGAGAGATCGCCTTGGAACAACCACGGACGAGCGTGACAGTGCCCCCCAATTCAAAGCCTAAACGACCAAAACACTTCCCCCTTTTTTGAAAGGGGGGGACGATTTTACAGACAGCGTGAAACAGCCCGTCAAAAACTTTTACATACGACACCTGAAAATCCATTGGCATGTAACGAAAAATGTTGTCTTTTTTACGATTGTTCAACAACAACAAATCGTCTTAAAGTTATAGCACTATGTATATGAAAGGAGTGGACAAAGGGCGTGGGGCCGCCAATTATCCAACCCAAAAATAATTTCGACTCCTAAGTTATACTCTTATATATACTTATAGTACAAAAACGAAAATATTTTGAGAGATGGATGTTGTAGTTGGTATTGAAACAATACAGCAGCGCCACACGATCGACCAAAAAGAGAGTTTACTTCTTCTTGGACACACAGACGGTGCGACCACGGCGACCAGTAGTCTTGGTATGTTGAACACGGACACCCCAGTACTGACGAAGACCGCGATGGGAGCGGATCTTCTTCAAGCGTTCCAAATCGTCACGAAATTTGGAATCCAAATTGGAGGATGTCAATTGATCGTATTTACCATCAATAGTATCCTTTTGTCTGCTCAAGAACCAGATGGGAACTTTGTAATGCAATGGGTTGGAGATGGTGTTGACAACCTTTTCAACCTCCTTTTCAGTGCATTCACCGGCACACTTGGTCAAATCGATATCGGCCTTTTTCAAAACAATGTTGGAGTCACGACGGCCGACACCCTTAATGGCGGTCATGGCGACACCAACTTTGCGCTTACCGGTTGGTATTCATGATACGCAGAATGTGTTGGAACTTTTCTGGGATAACGAGCGAATTTAATTTTTATTCAATATTTGCTTAAGAAATCATAATTTATTGCTTATTTCAGCTCTTGAAGTCCAAAAACGGCCCGTATGGTCAAAACAAGTGATCAATCGTAAATTTGATTTAAATTTGATTAAAAAATATTTGCTTTTATTTATAGGCATATGCAGCCGGATGCAATATAGTTGTTCTTGCAAGTACTTTCGAGCGTGTGCAAATAATACCAGGAGCAATACATGGTTATGTCAAAATATCAGCACTCGACTGCAGTACTGATACGGGGAAAGTAGCAGCGGCGTATGAAAATAAAATATGTATATTTGAGCCAACACCGGTATTGCAAACAGAAAAACGTTTTACGCACTTTCTGGACTACAGGTAATTACCATCTCATGCAAAGGGAAATAATATTTTTAGTACTTAAAACACCATATTTTTATATCGTACGCATAAAACGAAACTTACACTAAAAAAGCGACCCAAATATAGTTACAAATAGTCATAGAATGATAAGTAAACTAAATTGAAGAAAATTTGAACGTCGAATTGCGCTGAAGCTATTTTTTCTAACGCCAAACTGTATCTTTTTCCCCAAACTAATAAAAACTAATATAAACCAATATAATTCCCCTTCAATATACTTAGTACAGTTTAGTACAAGAATATTTTTCTGTTTTACTTAGTGGCAATTTTTTAATTTTATATTTATCACTCGAATTTTATTCTTAAAATTAGAATATGAATGAAAATTGTGATGTTGTACTGCACAATTAAACATCCTCCAATATTGCATTGACAATATGCAATCCAATGGAGTTCATAATTTTATGTATGCGGGACACTTCCCCCGGTCTTTTCGAATTTTTTTTTTATAAAATAAGCTTTCATTAGAATTTTTTTTACTGTGCTTAAATATTTTGTTAACTGATCTTTGATAGAAATTCGGTATCAATTGTGCATGGCACTAAAATAAGTTAGTAAATTTAGAACATTCCATTAACCTTTTTTAATTTTTATGTTTATATAACCAGAGCTGTGGAGTTTTGTAAAAATCGGACTCCGCTCGGACTCCGGGTGTTGCAACGACTCCGGACTTCGTCTAAATATATTTAATTGTTATAAAGTGTGCCCATAGATTAAAACGGGTCTGAAATAAGGGAATTAATGGAACAAAGTTTACAGAATGTATACTGGCAGTGGGAGACCTGTAATGCCAAACTGGGTATCATTTTTTTTTTTTTTTTTTTTTTTTTTTTTTTTTTTTAGACGAACGTTCCCACGCTACTCACACCCGCCCCTGCCGACCGAGGAGGCAACGTCCCCATGACGTAAGGAAAACGTACACATTATGGACCGATTCATAATGGAGATGACAAGAAACGTCATCCATGTAAATTAGCTACAGATATTTACCAACAGCCAATCGGTACAAAAAAATATTAATAATAATCACTAGAAAATATAAACACCAAATTAATACTTTATAATATAACCACCACCTTAATTTAATACAATAATACAATCCAATCAAAGTATGAGAAGGACTAGAAGCATGCAATACAAAATCAAAATAAAACCACCACCTTTCTTTATTACAATATTAAAATCTAATAAAAATAATATAAAGCATAATATACATAAGTATTTACAAAGAATAACAATTACTAAATTTGTTTATAGCAGCCTAAATTGTTATGAAGACAATGAGCCTTGGTGTAATGAGTTTAAATAAAAAATTATTACAGTTTTTAATGAATCAAAACCTAAAGAGAAATCAATTAAATGATATAACAAATTAAAATCAGCACACATTCTACGAAATGGGTCACCACATGCATAATTGTGTCTTTGAAAATCCAAGTGTAAGAACTGATAGTATCTAGTAGGTCTAAAGGGACGTTAATAGAAGTTTTTGATATTTAGTATTCAGAAGCCACAACCCCACATATAATTTAATATACCATCATCGTATTTATCATAGTTTGCCTACTCTTCAATGAGGACAATGTAATAAGATTTAACCTGTCATTATAAGAAGGAAGTTCATAGCCAGTATTCCAGTGAAGACCTCTTAAGCAGAATATTAAAAATTGTTTCTGCACGGACTCAATTTTGTTAACATAGTAATCATATTGGGGATCCCAAACCACTGATACATATTCTAAAATTGGCCTAACTAGGGAAATATAAAGCTGTTTCGTAGTATATGGATCAGTAAACTCTTTTGACTTGCGTTTCACAAAATAAAAGACACTATACGCCGAGATCAATAAATGAATCAACCGATGCCAACTCAGAGCCACATAAATTAAATTTAGTAGCCAACAAACTACGCCTAGAAAAGCACATATGCTTACCCTTTTTAAGGTTTAATTCCATAAAATTAAATTCACACCAAGTACTAAATCTGTCCAAATCACCCTGCAGTATGTGACTGTCCGCAAAGCTAGCATAAGAGGAAAATAATTGAACGTCGTCTGAAAACATTAGTAAATTAGAGTTGATAATAGAGTCGGGCAAGTCGTTAATGAATAGTAAAAAGAGAACAGGTCCAAGGTGGCTGCCATGCGGGACACCAGAGGAAATACGAATTGATCTGGAAAGACTTTTTTCAAACAAAACTACTTGTTCCCTCCCAATTAGGTAGGAGGAAAGCCAATTTATGAAATTAATATTAAACCCAATTTTGTTTAACTTGAATAGTAATAGTCTGTGATTTACTTTATCAAATGCCTTACTAAAATCAGTATATATAACGTCAGTTTGCTTGCGACGAATAAATGCATCTATAACTTCAGAGGAAAACTGAAATAGATTTGTAATAGTAGAGTGACCCTTACGAAATCCATGTTGGGATGGATGGAGTATGGGCGCCATATTATGTGAATCAAAATTAGTTACAATTTTTTCAAATAACTTAGGAATTGCGCTTAATTTAGCAATCCCTCTATAGTTCGATACATCCAACAGACTACCAGATTTGTGAAGTGGAAACAAGTAAGACCGTTTCCAAAAATCAGGAAAGTACCCCAATTGTAATGATGAATTAAATAATAAGGATAAGGGTAAGACCAGGGATTCAGAGCAGCCTTTCAATAGAACATTCGGAATGCCATCGTGTCCAGAAGTACTAGTGTGTTTAAGACGATACAAGTTTAATTCAATAAGTGAAAAATCTAAAAAAGGAGGAACTATTTGACCTACTGATGAAATTTTGTAAGGGTACGGAATTGCAGGATTAAACGAACGTAGTGAATATGTATTTTCGAAAAAGTCAGCAAAACGGTTTGCAATAAACTGATCGCTTGAGAACTCAACACCATTAAATCTTATTCTCGATGGCTTAGAAGATGTTCGACGTTTTAAAATTAACAAATCGATAAAATGATTTAGGGTCTTTTTTAAAATTGTCCCTAACTCTTGTCAAGTACGACCTATAGCATCGACGAGCCTCGATATTTCTATAAATTTTATAATTATTACACAGAACCTCAGAGTTCAAAATATCAGTTTTTACCCAAGTCTCAGAAAAAACAACAATATCAAAATCAAAGTTATAGCTATCAACAAATAAGCGACTTAATTTAGTTTTTAAACCTCTTACGTTTTGGTAAGCTATAGTGTATACCTTATCTAGTTTTTTGAAGAGTTTGTAGACTTAGCTGGCAATTTCGCTAACCTAGATCTCCCTCCTCTATTACTTCTTTGAACAAACTACTTGACAAGCGCCCTGTCCGGCCAAAATTTAGGGTCAACAATCTTATCGAAGATATCTTCTGAAACATTTATATTGAATGAGGATAAATGATTAGAAGACGAGATAAATTTAAAAATATTCAAATCAGAGTCACCTCCCAACTTCGACTTCATATAATAACTAATGTTGTTGTTGTAACAACAATATATTTATTTTGAAGTTTTGTTCGTCTATGGGGGATCTGCTTCGATATCCAGGTGAAGGAAACGCGCCATTTAAACTGGATGCGTCCACAGAGACCTGGAGGTCAGCTGAGTGGGCTTGGCCGGACAATTGAAGAGGTGCAGTACATCATGTGGTCCCTGATGGCAGGCGGGACAGATGTCCGGAACGTTAGCATCAATTCGTGCCCAGTAAGAATTGAGGCGGCTGCACCGTCCAGATCTCAGCTGCGCCAGAACCACGCGCGTCTGCCGAGGTAGTACCTTCTCCTCAGGTAAATCTCCGGGGGATGTTCCCCTAGCACTGCATTTACACGGTAGCTGGATACTGCTACTGCGACATCATCGGCGTGAATGTTGTTCAAACCTGCCTGATAGTTTCGATGATCTAAAGGTTCTCTCTTATACCGCTGGACCTCTCTCTCTAGATCATGAAGATCGTTCCTGATCTGCCTGGGTGGAGGCATCCTGTTCAAGAGATGGTGGTTAGGATGACTGCTGCGAAAACACCCTAGCAGGTATTGCTTAGACAACAGGAAATTGTGTCTGCGCACGGTAAGGACCTTCGTCTCCTCATGTAGATGGTCCTCAGAGGACATAAGAAGACACCCTGTTGATGTTCTAAGGGCGGCATTCTGGCAAGTCTGAATTTTCTTCAACTGCGTCGTACTCACGTTCGCCGACCATACAGGTGCTGCGTAGTTTGCTACAGACCGACCTATCGCTTTATAAGAGGTCAACAAGGTTTCTTTGTCGGCTCCCCAAGTACTGCCGGCAAGTGACTTGAGGACCTTGTTCCTACTTTTGAGTTTATCGCAGATAGCTGTAGCATGTGCAGAGGATCTAAAAAGACTGTCCAATGTGACCCCAAGGATTTTGGGGTAGTTGGTGGTCGGGATGTTGACGTCATCGACTTTCACATTGAGTGACAACCGCACCTCTGCGGTCCAAGCAGTAAACAGTGTGGCTGATGATATGGAGGCGGATATTTTCATATTCCTCGCAGTGAAGAAACGTGCTAAGTCAGTGAGGTAATAGTTGATTTTCTCGCAAATGTCATCAACTTTAGGTCAGAATTGTGCAATCGTCAGCGTACGACACAATTTCAACGCCGTCTGGTGGTGCAGGAATTTTAGAGAGGTAGAGGTTAAACAGAGCCGGGGATAAAACTCCACCCTGGGGAACTCCTTGTTTAACTCTACGGGGCTTCGACTTTCTGTCTCTAAATTCTACATATGACTGGCGCCCACACATATAGTTTACGACCCAACGTTTCAAACTGGGCGAAAGAGACGTTTCTTCAATGTCCTCGAACAGAGTGGCATGATTGACCGTGTCGAAGGCTTTTGTAAGGTCAAGAGCCACGAGGACCGTCCTGTCGTTAGGCTTGTTCTGGTTAAGGCCGCGACTTATACGTGTGGTGATGGCGTGTAAAGCAGTTGTTGTGCTGTGCTGCTTGCGGAATCCATGCTGATGATCAGCGCTAGGAAAGTGTTCGATCAGGCTGGGGAGGAGCAGTGCTTTTAGCGTCTTTGCTACTGGAGAAAGCAAAGAGATCGGCCTGTACGAATCTCCTTGACTTGCGTCTTTGCCTGGATTCAGTAGCGGGGCCACTCTGCCCATTTTCCAGGCATCGGGAACTTCGTGAGTGGCTAGCGACAAATTGAGCACTTTGGTCATGTACTCTACTCCCGGGGTATCCAAGTGCTTTAACATCAGCATTGAGATTCCGTCCGGATCCAGCGCCTTTGATGACTTTGCGCTGCGGATGACATGGGCAACTTCGCCAACGGCAAATTGTGGTGGTGCCTCTTCGACTCGGAGAGCGCGGATACGACGCAATACTCTCCTTTTCGCCTTATCACTCTCTGGGTGCTCAAAAAAAAGCCGGTTAAAATAACACGCGCACCGCTTCGGATCTGTCACTGTTCTATCACCGAACGTGACAGCTGTCCGATCATCCTTCCTTACAGGGTTAGAGAGAGATTTGATCGTTGTCCACAACTTACCAATTCCGGAACTCAAGTTGCACTGCTTTAAGTGGTCTAGCCATTTGTTCTGCTTATATTCGTTGACCAACATACTGATCTCTGAGTTGAGATACCTAATTCTAGAGTCAGTAGGGTCGGAGCGACGAATGTCATCACGCTCGTCTGCGAGTCCCGCTGCCTCTGCTGGGAAGTTTGGTCGTACTTCGGGTATTCGACCAGCAGGGATATGGCGAGCGGCTGCTGCGTTAATGATGGCCCGGAACTTTTTCTCGGCTACCCGAACGTCCGACGGAATAGCTAGATTATTAAAGCTGCGGTTGGTGGCTTCTCTGAAGGCCTCCCAATCAGCCTTTTTTTGATTGAGAAACGTACGGCGTTCAGAGGTTATGAAATCGGGTGGTCTATTTATGGAGAGAATTATGGGAAGGTGGTCCGATCCTAGTGAGATGACGGGTTGCCAGGTGACGTCGTTGATCAGGCCAGGCGATGCCAAAGTGATGTCTGGCGAGCTATGGCAATCGCCCATAATCCGCGTGGGGGCGTCCTCATTCACTGTGCAGAACGTAGAGCTATCAATTTGCTCTGCCAAAGCTATGCCCCTCTGGTCGTTGTCTAGGAGAGAATGCCACAGTTCGTGGTGAGCATTAAAGTCTCCTAGGACCAAGCGGTTATTGCCTTGTAACAAATTGCTAATGTCTGGCAGATAACGCGGGGCACAGCTACTAACCGGCGGGATGTATACGTTTTCGGCAGTTCCACTTCTGGTGCGATCCTTACGTAGCACGTTGTATCCGTCACAACTGTCCAGGCTGCAGGTGGCATTCAGCTTAGTTTCTTGGATCGCGGCGACCATGATGTTTCTCCGATTTATAAATTCTATGACCTCACTGATTTTGTTGCGTAGGCCATTACAATTAAATTGCAAGATTGATGCACTGTCAGGAGTGGCAACAGCAATCTGTGGTGTAAGATGCTGTATGTGTTGATTCTGTTGCGAGGGCGACTGCGGGGGAGTCTCGTAGTTGGATGATGATGACGACGACGAAAATGCAGACGACGATAATAACACCAAATCCAGAGACCCACTGCTCACTTCGTTGATACAGCATGAGGCAACAAAGTCTGCTTCGCTATACTCCCTGATGTGGTTCAGACCTGAACAGCTCCTGAAGTGCACCCACTCCATGCAACGATTTCACCTTACAGACGTAGCACGATTGTGTATTCGGTTCTGACAAACCGAGCAGATCCAAGGTCCGGGGTTTTGTTCGATCCCGGCTCGGACCAGTAGTATTCGTAGCAGGCAAAAAATGAACGAACAAAAAACATATTGTTGAGGTGACTGCCCCTGGCCGAAGAGTTTCGGGTCAATCCGGTACATAGAACCGGCAGTCGCGGGATTGTCATCTATGTCTAATGTCATCTATTTCGGTGTCATGGGCAAACCGAGAAATAAAGACAGTCCTCGCTGGAATGACTGTCAATTTTCTAGGTCTGCTATTACTTGACGAACAGGCCAAATCAACCGTTTAAATAACCGGCCTCTGTCCGGCCTCAACGTCAATGAACACCTCACAGACAGTAGTAGGACATTTTAAAACTGGTGTCTGCAGGTTCACACTCAAAGCTGAAATTGAGTTCGGTGTTCCTTCCGGTTTTTTAACAGCAGTATCCATAAGTCCAACTGCACAAGCAATTTCTTCTCCGCCAGAAGACGGTCCCACATCCATCGGCATATCGTTAACCTGTTCCGTTACAGGTACCGCGGATGTTCTTTCCGTCAGCTTGGGAGAATTTTTCCTCGACGATTTCTTTCGTTTTGGTGTCGGTGTCGTCGTTTGTGGTACGACAAACTTATCCAAATCCTGATATTTATCAAACATTTCAGAGAATTTAAAAAATTTCTCCTGAATGCTTAATAACTCCAATCCCATCTTGGATACTTCCGCAAGTGTATCCTTGAAGAATTTATAAAACTGTATATCAATTCTTGAACACCACGGGCAACACCATCTGATGCCATTATTATGACCTATGGCATCAGCGGCACGAGCAGAAACGCCGGCACATTTGGTATGACCAAACATACCACATATCTAGCAACCAATCATTCTCTCGTTGGATGTTAAATTGCAACCTATGAGAGTGCAAGTCATGTTATTTTTTTATTAAATTATAAAATAACAATATATGTATATATATATTGTTATATATATATATATATATATATATATATATATATATATATATATATATATATATATATATATATATATATATATATATATATATATATATATATATATATATATATATATAAATATATATATATATATATATATATATATATATATATATATATATATATATATATATATATATATATATATATATATATATATATATATATATATATATATATATATATATATATATATATATATATATATATATATATATATATATATATATATATATATATATAAATATATATATATATATATATATATATATATATATATATATATATATATATATATATATATATATATATATATATATATATATATATATATATATATATATATATATATATATATATATATATATATATATATATATATATATATATTTATATATATATATATATATATATATATATATATATATATATATATATATATATATATATATATATATATATATATATATATATATAAAGTGATTAAAATTGGATTTGTGAACTACACAAAAAGGGAAAAACAAAAAGAAAACAGTGGCAACACTCCAAAACTCAAGAAACACAAAACGAATATTATAGACAAAGCAAAATGAAAAAATAAAGCTACCAACAATTGCAGCTTAAATTATCACAATGTTGCTGTTGCAAAAATAAAACAGCACTCAACAATAATAAAAAGCACAAATATTATGATATTTGATAAAACACTGGACAGCACTATATCACCAAACTAAGTAAAAAACACTTCTAGTATTTATTATTAATTTGAACACGGATAAATAATACTTACATTTATTTAAATTAATTATTTAAAATTTAGTAGCGCGGAGCACTGAAAAATTGCAAGTAACAGGACAGGGTTGCCAATATAAATTCTTTGTGATTGCTTCACTATTTGTGTAAAAGTTACCATTTTTACAGTGTAACAGCGATGTTAAATAGGTTTTTCGATATTGTACTTTCTGCTCTTTGAAAATGTACTTTTTCAAGCCCGACGGTACCAAAACCAAGGAGAGATCTTCTGTTTCGATTTAACTAAAGCAAAAAAAGTAAAACAATTACAACATTTTTTTGTCGGAATGTGCCGATTACGCCATTCTGTTATACCCTACACCATTCTGTTATTAAGATTGGTCAAATTTACCAGAATAAGTTATAGGTCGCATATAAAGGCCAGTACGGAGTTCTCTATTAAATTTTCACTCCAAATGTTAAATTTTCATTTAAAATTTCAGTACGCTGGTCCGTCCCACACACAAACACGATTATTTCTTAATAGAACTTAAATTAGCGCCTTAGAGCGTATCATTGACAAAATTCAGGTCAACATTTTTATTTGGTTTTTGTTCACACACAGAAACCATGTTTTATGTGCATATACACAAAAACGTACAACCCTCCATGCTAAACTTTATGCGAAGGCTATTCTGAAACATGAGAGATGACAAGAAACGTCATATATGTAAATAAGCTACAGATAATTATCAACAGCCAATCGGTAAAACAAATTATAATAATCACTAAAAAATATACACAAATTTAAGTATAACCGCCACCTTTACTTACTTTACTTAGTAAAATACTACAAACCAAAACCAAACTGAAAAATTTAAACACCACCTTTGCTTATTATAAAATTAACAATAAAAAAAACTATAAGTATTCAATTAGGAAATTAGCTTGAATTCCTATGAAGACAATAAAAAAATAAATAATAATTATAATTTGAATACATCAAAACCTAAGGAGGGAGAGGAAGTCACTTGTTTGATATAACAAGTTAAAATGGATCACCACATGCATAATTGTATCTTTCGATATCCAAGTGGAAAAACTGATAGTATCTAGAAGGTCTAATTCGGACGTTAATAGAGATTGCGGATATTAAATATTCAGATGGCACAACGGATTCAATTTTGTTAACATAGTAATCATATTGGGGATCCCAAACCACTGATCCTTATTCTAAAATTGACCTGACTAGAGGAATATAAAGCTGTTTCGTAGTAAATGGATCAGTAAATTCTGCTCAGCGTTTTATTAAATACAACAACATACGCTTTATTTACCATAGTAATGATATGGTTATTAAAATTTTACTTTCGGTTTATAATAAACCCAAGATCAATAAATGAATCAACCGATGTCAATTCAGATCCACATAATTTTAAAAGCACATATGCTTACACTTTTTTATGTTCAATTCCATAAAATTAAATTCACGCCAGGTAATTAATCTGTCCAAGTCATCCCTCAGCATTTGACAGTCCGCAAAGGTAGCGTAAGAAGAAAAAATTTCACGGCGTCTGCAAACATTAGTAAATTAGAGTTGATACTCGTAATAGAATGGGGCAAGTCGTTAATGCATAGTAAGAATAGAATAAGTCCAAGGTGGCTACCTTGTGGGACATCAGAGGATATACAAATTGATCTAACGAGAATTTTCTTAAATAAAGACAGTTTACAAAATTATTGTGAAATCCAATTTTGTTTAACTTGAGTAGTAAGAGTTTTTGATTTACTTTATCAAACGCCTTACCAAAATCAGTATACACAACGTCTGTTTGGTTGCGAAAAACAAAAGCATTTATAACTGCAGAGGCAAACTGGAGTAGATTAGTAATAGTCGAATAACCTTTACGAAATCCGCGCGGATAGAATATGGGGCCCACATTATATGAAACAAAATTCGTTACAATTGTTTCAAATAACTAGGGAATTGCGCTTAATTAGCAATCCCTCTATTTTATTTCATTTATTGATATGCAAAAAGTACAAGTTATAATATCTTATAATTGAAGCATAAGATTAAAAATGATCCGAAATACATCGAATTTAAAAACTAATAAAGCAAGGGGTTTTACAAGAGATACAGAAAATTTACAATAATATAGATCAAAAATTAAGGTAGTTTGCAGTTCACAGAGTCTGATTTACGAATAATCGATATAAATCTTTTTTAAATAGATAAGCGTTGCTGATAGTTTGAATGTTTCTTGGTAACATATTCCAGAGGCGTAAATCGTGTATAAAGAACTGTCATTCTGATGTAAGAGTTACTTATAGATGTCGGAGAGGAATTAGCATGTTTCCTCTATTTAATCGGTTGATTGTCAGACGTTGGTAGAGAAAATCTGGTTGTTTTTGGAACACAATATTTTTGTAGCGATAAAAATACTCTTATTTTCAAAATAGAGTTTTAAGATATACCATAAATTGTATTTGCATACGATGATACGTGGTCGAATTTGCGGAGACCGAAAACATGTTGGTAAAAAGCGTGTTGTTTTCATTTGCTGTTTGTATCACAATTAGAGAAAATTTCGCAACCAAAAGTAAATGATTGGGTGAACCAAAATGTACGAGTGTAGGTGGCACCAATGATGATGTTTGTATGATTTGACTAGGTTATAGTTGTATTTAACAGTATTCCTAGGTTCTTCATAGATGAAACGGTTTCAATTTTTTGTTGATTCAAAAATATAATGGCATCAATATTGATGTTAAACGACTTCTTGCGGATAATAATGCTCTTGGATTGATCTGGGTTTAAACACAGACCGTTTGCAGAAGCCTATTTGTGGAGATTGACTAGATCCATGTTGATATTACATTATGCCTGAGAAAATGATTTTATGTTACATCCTATGTACAACTGAAGTCATCAGCATACATATGTATGTACTTATACTTTGCAGAAATTTAAATGTTTTGTTAAATCGTTAGCATATATCGAAAACAAGAGGGGCCCCAGAATTGATCCTTGGGGACGCCTCTTGTGACTGGAAGAGATGTTGATATATTGTTCTTTGCAAACACTGATTGAGTTCTATTAGTCAGGTACGACTCCAGTAGTTTTATTGCTGTGTTAGAAAAATTAAAAAAATGCTTTAGCTTTATTGCCAATGGTCTACTGTGTCGAAAGCTTTCGAGTGGTCGAGTAGCATAAGAATGTTGATTTTGCCCCATCAATATCCCTACGAATATCCTCAGGTAAGTCTAATAAAGCCGTAATACAACTGTGCTTAGGTCTAAAACCAAACTGTTTGGTTTTTAGGAAATTATGATTATTGATGAATGAATTCATGTGGCTGCGGATTAGTTTTTCGAAAACCGTGGATAAGAAAGGCAATATTGCAATTTGGCAATACTCATTCTTCGATTAAGGAATAGGTACAATTTTGGCATGTTTCCAATTAGACGGGAATTGACTACGCATTACGATATAGTTTAATAAGTACGAGGGCTGCTATTCATATTTCGGGTCCTGACAACACTAGTGTTCCCAGATGCAAACTGGAACTTTCATTGGAAACTTTGATATTTTTTAGCATAACTTCACTCAGAACGTTTTGTCATGTGAGGGCGAATTGTTTTGTTTACAGTGTGTTGAAAAACTCATCTCAGTCAAAAAAATGGAAGTATCCCGTGAACATTTCCGTGTGATTATTTTTTACGGTTTTCGGCGTGGGTTATCGAGACAAGAGTGTTAAAATCAACTTGTTTCGACTTTTGGCGATGAAGCACCATGTTAATCGCTGGTACCAAGTATAAAACAAGTATAAAACAATCTGTTAGCCAACAGCGTTCGGAGAAATGAGGAAATATAAAAAGAGAAGGCGGGTCAATTTGCATTACGACAATGCGAGCTCACATACATCAGCTAAAACGATGAGCTTATTGACCACTCAAGATGTCGAATTGATGGGCCATCCACCGTACAGCCCTGAGTTGGCATCCAATGACTTCTTATTCCCTAGCATCAAGAAAAAAATTGTATTGTAAGAAAAGTCTCTTCGTTCGATTAGCGATTTAATGTGAAAAGAAAACCATGGATTGGATTTTCTTCCTTGTCTTTTAGTTTTGAGTGGTACTGCAAGATCGAATATTTTCTTAATTCTATTCTCAAGAACAAGTATTTGTTCGTCTATTGAAACCATGCTATAGATGCTACTCCAATTTACGTTTTACAATTCATCCTCCAAAACTCGGTAATCAATGTTGTAAAAGTTCCGAAAAGAGTATGAAAAACTGTCATGTTACTTGATAATAATACGTCATCAATTTCAAGTCATGATTTGAGAATCCTGGTGCAGAGAGTTGATCATACAATAGAACTTTAGAAAGGTCATTTACAAAGAAGATATCCAATAGTTGCTAAAGTTGTGTAGTGAGTAGGCGTTTTATCATTTGTGGGCATAAGGTCGATAGAAACCATTTTCTCAGTCAGCATATTTGAATTTAAAATATTTGAATTGAATTCAACAACAACTATTACATCACTATTTTGCTTCAATGTTAATTTGGGAATTTGACCTGTATACACTCCCTATAAGAAGTGGCATTTCTCCCTCCAGAAATACATATTCAATCGACTCGCCTTCCTGATTCTTCAAAACTGCCTTTGTGTTCAATCCTATTTTGGAATAAATTGTCCCTCCCCCACCACGACGCTTCTTGTCAGAAATATATACATTGTAGCCATCTAGTTGCACTAGTCGGTCAGGGGTTTCTTCAGTGAACCATGTTCCGGAAACGCAGATAACATCGCCGTTAAAATTTTTAAAAGTTGCCTTGAATTCATCCATTTTAAATATACCATTGTTATATTCCTGGTTGTTTAACATTACTTTATGTGGCAGCGCATAGAGAAAGGGACCTAAGGGTAAAAAAAAATCAATTTTCACTTTTTTGTTTGATGTGGACAACATCTGAGCATCGAATGAGACCGATCCGATGCCCCAAAAGTGTTCCCTCCCAGAGATATGCGCCTTTTATGAAAGTGATGGTACACCAAAGATACACGTATTTAAATCTTTAAAATGGCTCTCCTGAACAAAACTGGTTTTTACCCAACGCTTAACTTGTATGTGGAAAAATGTATAGTAAACAGTGTAATTTTTAAAAACGAACGACAAAAAAACTTTTCGTTATATCCAAAAGACTGCCAGATTTATTAAGTGGAAACAAGTAAGGCTATATCCATTTATCAGGAAATTACCCCAATGTCAATAATAAATTTAATAATAATCACTAATATATTGGGAATACCATCGGGTCCAGAAAAACTAGTGGGTTTAAGATGATGCAAATTTAATTCAATAGGTAAAAAAATCTAAAATAGGAGCAACTATCTGATTTACTGAAGAAATTTTGTAAGCATACGAAACTGCAGGGTTAAACAAACGTAGTTTAGTTTATTTTATTGAGACTTTTTTCAAAAACAATGACAGACATATACTAGATCTATGAACAAAAAATTGCTTATGACTATAATGTATTGTCTAAATTACCAATAACGTACAGCTAACGGCACCAAGCCTTTTCTATGTATAGAAATATTATTAATTTGTATGTAGATCTAATGAGTGTTCGCCCTTGCTCCCGAGGCTAAAGTGGTCTTAGGAGTAAAATATCCTAGTAATTAGCTTAAAAGTATACTTATAACTATCCTAAAATTAGTGGGTGAAGGGGAGGGGTTGATTACAAAAAAGGAGAGGATAGGGGAAAAAATAAGAGATTTTAACAAATGCTGTTCAAGAGCCTTAACAATAGTCCAATCATAAAGATGCTATCCTCTATGTGCACCCGGAACCACTTTTTTGTAGAACTCGGGACGAAAGAAAACCGAAGTATCAAAATCTGCCCGACTTTCATTCAAAAATCCAATCGGAGATAAATAGCATTCATCTGACCAGCGAATGTCCTTCTGGGCATTGTAAATATCGGTTATAATGGAATTCTCGTGAAGGGAAATCCTTGTAATAAATTTATTAAATGCGTCACAAATATACAGACCAATAGGAGTAACATCTGACTCCTTATAAGGGGTGTTTTTTATTAAGGGTATAGAATTTTAAGTTGGCACCACTTTTTTAACTGGCGGCTATTTTGTCAGCTGTCAAGTGATTAATATTTAGTTTGGTTTGCCATTTCATCATGAACAGGTTGACAAAAGAACAACGCTTGCAAATCGTGCAAATTTATTTCGAAAGTAATGGTTCAGTTCGCGAAGTTCACCGCAAGCTCCGTCCATTTTATGGTCGACATAATCGTCCATCAGAGCAATTAATTCGGTTAACCATGGATCGGTTAACATGGACCATTGGATTATTTTCTTTGGGGATATGTGAAGTCGCTCGTCTACGCCAACAAACCAGAAACACGTTAGGGGACTTGGAAGCCAACATTCGTGGCGTTATTGCCAACATACGGCCCCATATGCTCGAAAAAGTGGTTGAAAATTGGACCTGTAGAATTGGCTTTATTCGAGCCAGCCGCGGCGGCCACATGCCCGAAATCATATTTAAACATTAATGGCATAAAATTATCCTTCCAATAAAGCCAAATTGATGGACATTAAAACGATTTTCTTGTGTTTTATTTCAATTCGAAGTTCTATACCTCAATAAAAAACACCCTTTATATATACTAATTCGAATATCGCTTGGAGAACGACTCGACATTTTTACCAATATAATATCTTAATATCTTTCTCTCAAATATCTCGAATTCCTTTATAACTGTCGGGGATACATTAAACCATATTGGAAACCCATATAAAATGACCGGGCGTATACTAGTCTTGTACAGTAATAGCTTCGTCTCTACCGGTAAACTCCTATTCCACAAAATTTTCGAAAAAGATCCCAAAATCCTATAGCCCTTTTGGAGAACAGACCTAGCATGTCTATTAAATTTCAAAAGTTTGTTGAAGTGAATGTCTAAATGTTTCATGTCATTCCTGAAAGGACTTCCTCGCCATTAATTCCAATTCTCAACCGTTTACTCTCAGGAACCACAAACCTTCTACACTTGCCTGAGACGTTTCGAATACAAATAGCTTCGCTCTTGGACGCGTTGATCGTTATACCCCAATAATCATAGAACTCCCTAACAGTGACAAGGTGATCCGCAACTTTCATCAACGCAATATTCGGGGACTCATTGTGCGCATATAAAAGACTGTCATCTGCATATAATAACCCAATCGAATCTGAACTAGTGTGTGGAAAATCGCTCATAAAAATATTGTATAAATGCTGCGCTAATAATGATTCCTGTGGGACTCCACACCTTACCTAACCAAACTCGACGCAAAACAATCTGTCCGAGAAATAACTTCGAAACAATTTAATCACTCTGGGGTCAAAGCCTATACGAATCATTTTAAACAAAATGCCATTATGAAAAGTTCTATCGAAAGCTTTTTCCACATCCAGCGAAACCGCAACCATACAATATTGCCTCGATAAATTCGACACAACGTCGTCCTGAAATTTCAACACGGCATCAGTGGTCGAATGCCCCTTCTTAAACCCAAATTGTAGGTCTGGTATGTAAGATTCTATCCATCATCCATCGTCACCCTCTCAAATAATTTGCCTAAGTTGGATAAGAGTGATGTAGGTCTTAAGTCATTAATATCATCAGACTACCTTTCTTTCTAATAGGCATAATCTTACAAATCTTCCACGATTTCGGGAAGTAAGAATTACTGAGGCAGTTATTGAACAATATCGTCAGATATTCAAAAGCCTTCGTGGAAAGCCTCCTAACAATGAAATTTGAAATTCCGTCCAAACCCGAAGACTTCTTATTATTCAGGCATCTGGTAGACTCCACTAGCTGGTCCAAAGTAGTCAAACCGGATAAAGCACCTACATTCCGAGCCGAGCACTCTGGCGTAAAAACATAGCAATTCTCAGGAGTAGCGTGAATAGCGTTGAGTTCAACGTGTCGTCGATGTCTTAAATATCCCTGGCAGGAGCCGAACCTGAGTATATAACAGAAAAGTGATCCTTCAATTTCCCTTCTATAGCATATTATTCCATACACACCCTTATGCGCCGTCGGACCTGGTCTAATCTTCTTCAGTTTCTCACCAAATATCCGGGATTGTTCAATCTTACCCTGCCTCTTGATCAATATATTAATAAGCTGGACCTGTTTCGAAAGTAGATCGATGAAAAATTCTCTCCCATTCCTTCTGCCACCCGTGTTTTATCCTGTATAACCGCTTTATTTCATCGGAAACAATAAATCCCTTTCTATGCACATCAACCGTCTCCGAGTGCCAACTAACCGCAGAATTCACCGTATCCGTAAAATTTTCAATGCTCTGATCAATTGAACATTGGACAGATTCCGCGAAGAATCCGGAAAATGCCTTTTAGATCAATAACGATATCCTCTCGAAAACAGTCCCAATCCGTATTCGTATATGAATTGTAAGTCACATTAGGTCTTAATAGCATTTCAAAGTCAGGAAGACGTAATCGCATCTTGAGAGGGAAATGGTCCGAAAAAGAAGCCAGACCAGAAATCTGTATGTTCGTACTGTCGAAATCTACTAAATTGGGGCTAATAATAAAATGATCTAAATATGATAACCCATTCGGGTATGATGGAACCGAATCTGAAAAAACCCAGAGCGAACTGCCCTAACCAATCAAAAAATGTACCACCATTGCTTGGCATTAAAATCGCCACCAATGATGGACCCATCGAAATACCTAGAAACCTGAGCCACAAGAGAAAGACCGTCCAAAATCTGATTAGGATTAAAATTAAAGGGAATATAAATAGAAACCAATAAAATTCGTTTCTCAATACCATCCACGATAATTACGATGCTTATGAAGGTACTCGGGAAGTTTACCCCAGGAATCCTAACTGTAGGGAAAGTGTAAGAATCCTTTACAGCTATAGCGACACCCTGCGAACTACTATCCTTTGTGACACTATAGTGCTCAAGCCTAAATCTACGACGTTCGCCTAAATGAGTCTCCTGTATAAAGGCAACGTCTATATTGTGTAAAGGCAACGTCTATAAGTCCTTAACAACTCTATCCTACGACTGACTTCCACTAGCGATCTAACATTAAATGTCAATATGCCTAAACATCTACGGACCATATTGTTGCACAATCTGCTCCAAAAGAGCGACACATTTCTCCTTGGCCACTTTTTTCGAAAATTCCTTATAGTCTCTAACAAAGTTCTGAATTTTCATCTCTAAAGATATTTGCTCTGGCAGACAAATCGTCTGGGCTATTCTCAAAAATTCCTGAATTAAAGGAGGTTTTTGACAAAAACTTGGCACTGGCGATTTAATATTCTGGAACAAACTGGCAAATGTTCTATCCTGTGTCCTGTAATTAGAATTATTAACCACTCTTAAAACGTTTTCGGAAACCTGATTCCGTCTCTCCCTAGCCTGATCCTGCAATCTCTTCCGCATTCCAACATATTTTACATACGCTGGACAACCTCTGAAATTAGAAGGATGTCCCCTTTCCTTATAGTTTGCACAAAAGGGCAAATTATCCTTATCCGGCACAAATGAACATTCACCTGGAGCGTGATGTTGACATCTCCAACACTGTATTATTTTCGTATTAGCCTTGGGTGATTCCCACGAAACTCTTTGCCCTAAAATGTAATTAAAGCCTCTGATCTCCTTAACTGTTTTCCAGAAATGTCATTAGAAACAGTCCTGTGTCAAAGTTATTCTTTTTCGAAAACTCTGTGGAGAATTTGGAAACTAAGTCCACAGTACCGGGAACAATTTGATCCAACTTACCCTTAATGGAATCCAAATCAGTCTTATAATGCAGTCCCCGCAAAACAATGCTGGCCCTCTTCAGCTCTTTAGGCGTACACGAAGGAACCTGTCTATCCCTAAGAAGTTGCATCATCTCCGAATGAACCGATGCATCTTTCAAATACAACTTGCTCTTGAATCTGCTTTAGTTGACAATCCTGTATACTACATTCATCTGTTTTAGTTGTTCAACTAAACCACTAATATTAACGTTATATAAAAAATAGGGGGGGCAAACAGATTTAGCACCAGATACATTAGGGTTATTCTTTTCTTTGACTAAATTCCCTCTTCTTGCCATCCAACAATGCGAAACGATTCTCGCGGTTATTGACTATATTTTAAGTTTTTTGTTTTTTAATACTTACCAAATCCACATCCACCATCTTTCGTAGTTTTAATCTCATAAAATTTACCAACTGAAAGTCTTCTTCGTCCGTTGACTCCGGGAGGTTTTCAAAATCCATTCCCACGGATCTTCCTGTCGATTCCGGAACAGTTTTCGAGCGCTCATTACATTCAATCAACAAAAGTTTGTCTCTTTATTTTCTTAAACAAACGTAAAGAATATGTGTTTGTGTGCGATTAAAAAAAATTAAACTAAGAAATAAAATATGGATTTAGATTTTTTTCTTAAAGACGACAAGGTAGTTGATTTTTATGTTATCTTGTTGATACTTCCTTTTGTATCTACGATGCAGCTCTTAAATATTCAGACTTCCATTGTCGGCAAAAAGTTTGTGAGATAACTTTTAATCGTTTCCATGTTGGCCAGGGTGAGAAATATCAGGCTTAGCTGGATGAAGTACCGACGAGAAAATGTCCTGGTGTCAAGGGAAATAAATCTGATGGGTCATTGCTGGCTGGGCGAGCAAATATACGAGCTAATATTGTTGGGATTTTTCAAAGGTAAAGTTCATTTGCGGAATAAGCTTGCGTAGATGACTTTTAAACAACTTACTCTCGCCTCTTGTAGGTCACCCATATGAGGACCTCCTGGAGGTATGATTTTCCACTCAAGATTCTGTTAGACGGTACGAGTCTGAATAGTGTTTATGAACGCAATCTGATCCTTACGCATCTTTTTCTGTGCACCTACAAAATTTTTCACACTGTCAGAATAGACTCTAGCAGGGCGTCCACGTCTTCCGACAAATTTGGAAAAAGCAACTATAATGATTGTATAGATAAAGCGCTCGTGGATATATATATATATATATATATATATATATATATATATATATATATATATATATATATATATATATATATATATATATATATATATATATATATATATATATATATATATATATATATATATATATATATATATATATATATATATATATATATAAAATAAAAAGTACTGAAAAACATTTAGTACTTTTTAGTTTACAGCATAAAACGTGTTTAACAGTTTTTCAGTAAAAAGTACTGAAAAATATTCAGTACTTTTTAGTTTACAGCATAAAACGTGTGTAACAGTATTTTAGTAAAAAGTACTATAAAACATTCAGTACTTTTTAGTTTACAGCATAAAACGTGTGTAACAGTATTTATGTCCCTACTAAGTATTTATAAAATTTCAAATTCATGTAGAAAAAGTCATGAATGTATAAAAATAATGTTTATACTCGTATGGTTATAAACAATACTATAACAATTACATTTTTTAATTTAAGAATTAAAGTTGATGTACTCGTAGTTATAGTAATAGTAAAAACTCTCTACATTCTCTTCAATGGAAAAGTAGAATGTGTGTTATTGTCATAATATTTTTGGCTAAGCCTGTACATAAAATCTTCTATCCGTTTCTTTTATGAAGAAGGTCTGTAGAATATCTCCATCTTAGGTTATATATAATTTTAAGATACTTATTTTGAATAATTCGCAGCTTTTTAATATGCGTCTTTGCAGCTTTATAACATATGGGACATGCAAATGTTAGTGTAGGTCTGATAATGGATTTAAAAATTAGACTTTTACTCTTTAAGTTCAGGGAAGATATGTAACTAATTAGTGGCCAAAGCGCCTATAGAACCTTTGAGATTCGTTTGGCCGTGACGTCGATACGTTCCGCGAACTATTTCATAGGAACTGCAATGATTTGTTCAATAAGCATTTTTTTTAACGAATTCGTTTACACACGACTCTATTTAAGGGCTTGGAAGAACTGAGGATTTTGGATATCAGATATTGCTTTTTTCAGTTCATTTTCATCAACACAATAATTTCTATTACCAGTATGTTTGTCGGACGCATTTTCTGGGAAAGTACAATATCCGTGGCATCTGCAAAATTAGCTCGAAATAAGAACAAAAACTAACATAACATTTTTTAATATCTCCTATAATTTTCTATATAGTTTTTCGAGGCGTTAAAAAAAAAATCAAAAATAGGTAAAAAATCATGAAATTTCAAAAAAAAAAAAAACAAAGGCGAGAATACCAAATGCGTCAAGAAACTCGTCCATTTGTACCATGTATAGAGGGAGCTGCAAAACAATTGTAAGAAAGCACAAAGAATGCGAAAAAGCCGTGAAAATTACTTTGAAAATGCACATGATAGTTTATTTGATATTGCACATGCCGATGCCTTGGAAAAAATGAGAATAAAAAAATAAAATTATTTCTTATAAATCAGAGAGAACCACGACGACCGGTTTGCTTAGCAGGTGTAGATGAGTGAGCCGATAAAGAACAACGGTCTATACAAAGAAAAAAAACGCTGGACGATTTTTTGTCAGAAAGGAGCAAAAAAATATTATCTCTTTGGCAGATCGATGGCAGTTTCCTCGAAATTAACGCCATTTATTGGGAAAATAATCCTGCTTATGTAGAAAGCCAAAGAAAAGTTAGACACCTGAAAGTGTTAAATGACTCTGCAGAGAGAGCTGTGAAACTAATTCACAACTTTCACGGACTAATTACGGCTGAAGAAGAGCAGAAACTATTCCTGTTGCGCTGTGTACAAGAACACAGAAATCTGTACCCAAACTGTAAAAAAGACTCAAGAGATAATATCCTACTTCGTAGTTGTATATTTTCTATATGTGACGCGCAAAATAGAAAGGGACCTAAGGTTAAAAACCAGTTTTGTTCAGGAGAGCCATTTTAAAGATAAGGTCCCTTTCTATATGCGCTTAGAATCGTCGAATTCACTTTCATAACACGCGCATATCTCTGGGAGGGAACACTTTTGGGGCATGGGATCGGTCTCATTCGATGCTCAGATGTTGTCCACATCAAAAAAAAAGTTGATGTAGAGTTTAGTTCAGTAGAGCCTTTTTAAAGATTAGGCCCCTTTCTATTTGCGCTTAGAATCGTCGACTTCACTTTCATAAAACGAGCATATTCTGGGAGGAAACACTTTTGGGGAATGGGATCGGTCTCATTCGAAGCTCAGATGATGTCCACATCAAAAAAAGAAAAATTGATTTTTTACCCTTAGGTCCCTTTCTCTGTCACAATTTTTAAAGGTTTTTTTTCCCTTTGGAGTACCTTCGCAAGAAATTAACAAAAAAGTTATTCATAAAGTTTTTTTTATTAGATAGAGGACACAGTTAGAAATCCAAAATGAATTTATTTATAAAAATCGTTTTTTTTTCATTTCACACTTGAAAATCGCTATTACAGCGAAACCCGTTCTCATTATCTGACCACTCCATGATGAAAGTTGAAACAATTTTAAAATCCCGTTACAGACTAACGCTATTGAGGTTAGCTTTGAAAACCCATATGACATTAACGGGTATGTTCAATTCTACTATTGAAATGGGTGTGTTCAATGTTGTAACAGTATTTATGTCCCTACTAAGTAGACAATTACAAATCCAAAATGCATTTATTTATTAAAACCGCTTAATAATTGGCGAAGATATGATTCTTTAAACACAAGTACTACTGTGCAAAACTCGTTAAAAGCAAACTAATGGTGAAACTAATTACCGTAATACATATTTATATGTGTTTGGTTTAATAATGCTCCACAGTATCAAAACATGATATTTATAACAATTTCACAAGAAATCAATATTATTTTGGATATTTTCGTTTCAATGTATCCTTGGTACAGTCAGGATATAGCCTCCTGTGTTCTTTTACGCGTCGCAATAAAAATTGTTTCTGTTCCTCCTCAACTGTAATTAAGCCATGAAAGTCCTGCATTAGTTTTACTGCTCTTTCCGCTGTATCATTAACTGTTCTAAGCATTGAGACAGTGTTTTTGGCATGTAAAAACGCGGGATTCTTCGTCCATGAAGAAGGATGATACCTGAGAAAGCTATCGTCCATGTTAAATCGCGAGAAGAGTGACTTGCTTTTATATGAAACCATCAAGATTTTTTTCTAAGAAAAAAAAAACAATGGTTAATAAAACCGTTTTATGAACCTGACGAATGTGCTGAAAGAAGACAACGAAGTATTTTTTAGAACATGTAAAACTTACCGTACAATGCACCACAAAGTTCTTCTTTTGACGGAATGTATCGTTTCCAATTGGCCTAACACTTGGCATTGCTTAAATTTGCCACCATTTTTACTTCGACATCATCGTCAAAGAGTGACAAGGTAGCTACACGTATTTCATCAATTAAGTACCACAAATGTCCAATTAACTTTTGCAACGCTGCTTTCGAAAGGGTCTCAGCTACGTTAGCGTAAGCTTTTAATGACTTCAAGAAGCACAAATCATTAGAAGGTGCCTTGAAAGCCAAAATGCAATTCAGCCACGGCTCCACGTTAAGGGTCACAGTAAATAAACTGACGTCTAACAGTGATTTTTTTTTATCAGTAGCGTTCAATTTTAGCTGAGAACTGAATAGTGACATTTTTAAAGCATATATTGCTTTGGCCATCCATCGGGCGCGGCTTAGCCCCTGGAGGTCTTATTTTAAATTACATGGTTTCATCTCCACCTAAAAATATGATCAAGAGCTCGATCAGCTCTCAGTAGTCGTCTCTGGCCACTTTGGTAAGCTCGGAGCGGAAGAATTGAAGTAGGTTGTCAATTTCAGAAGCAGTTAGGCATGATTTTACCTTTTCTTTATAACATTCTGTTTTTAAAATATCAACATTTTTCCAATTTTCTCTAAAGTTTTTAAAGAGTGGTATATCTGGGCTTGATGCTTTTTATTTCATTTTAGAATTCGAATTATCCAATTTCGACACAGCAATAAGTTCTTCATTTTCACAAGATATCACTATAGGTAAACGTTCTTCTTGAGATTTTAGGGCATCTAAGGCAGGTAACAATTTCCCATCCCAGTGAACAATTACTGCATGGTTTGATAATCAATTTTCATGGCTTCAGCGCGTCCCTTTCTTTTCTCTGTTCGAATTCTGTGAAGAGAGTACTTACTTAATGGAAATTCGTCATTATTAAACCCAAGTGCCTCAACGGTTGCTTCAATAATAAACATAAGTTACATATATAAGTAAGTTCAAACAAATATTTCGTTGTAAATCGGCACAAGTTATCATGGGCCATATTATTTAGTTTTAACCTCTTCCATCCATTATAGGATCATCGCACAGTAGTACTTGTGTTTCAAGCATCATATCTTGGTCAATTATTAACCGATTTTAATAAATAAATTCATTTGGATTTGTAACTGTGCCCTCTAACTAATAAAAAAAATTTATGAATAACTTTTTCGTTAATTTCTTGCGAAGGTACTCCAAAGGAAAAAAACCTAAGGGTAAAAAAAATCAATTTTTCTTTTTTTGGTGTGGACAACATCTGAGCTTCGAATGAGACCGATCACATGCCCCGAAAGTGTTTCCTCCCAGAGTGATGCGCGTTTTATGAAAGTGAAGTCGACGATTTTAAGCGCAAATAGAAACGGACCTAATCTTTAGAATGGCTCTCCTGAACAAAACTGGCTTTTAACCTTAGGTCCCTTTCTATTTTGCGCGTCACATATATATTTGTAATGCTTAAAAGTATTATTATTACAATTGTACTTGTGTCTGTAATTATGTTCCTTAAATGACGGTATACTTGAAAAATTATAATTTTTTTCTATGTTATCTTTATCAAATTTTTGGATATATATTTCTTGTTTGTTTGAATATTGTTCTTTTTCTATTGTAATTGTACAATTTACAAATTCAATAAGAGTGTTGTTTTCTACTGTGTGAGTTGTTTCTTTTTCATTACATTACGTTACATTACATATTAACATATTTTTCGCGTTTTGTATGAGTATTGTGCCATCATTCATTACTTCTACTAATGATTTGAAATCTTTTATTAGCTTAAAGTTATTTTTTGTTACACAATTTTTGCTTAGTTTAAGTTCTCTTAAAGTTTTCTCATTTTCATATTTGTAGGTTTTGTTACTTATATTTATTATTTCTTCAATTTCAGCGTCTATTTTTTCATTATTACTGTTAGTAATAGGGGTAATAGTATGATTTTAGTATTAATGATGTCAACGGGAATCTTGATAATAACTATATTCCCTTCATGGATCATTGCATCCATCCGCATTAGTTTTATCCCAGGTATTTCGCCCAAATCCTGCAAGTAGCGACCTCCTTCCACCTGATGATAAAATGTCTGCCGTAATTCCATTGTTTACTAACGCAAATGAAGTTCTGAATGTCATTAAAGAAACCGTGAATCCAGGTAAAGCACCTGGATATGATCTTATCACGCCGAAAATGATCTTGGAACTTTCCTATATTGCTGTGAAGTTCCTGGCAAAAATATTTAACTCTATTTTGAGACATGGTTACTTTCCTAAAGTGTGGAAAAATTCTCTGATTCAGATGATTTTAAAGCCAGGAAAGGACAAATCAATACCTTCCTCATACAGGCCGATCAGTTTGCTTCTCTGCTTATCCAAACTATTTGAAAAAGTTCTTTTTATCGAAAATAAAACCGCTCCTCGTGTCAAATAACATAATACCAGACCATCAGTTTGGATTCCGCGAAGGTCACAGCACTATCGAACAAGTAAACCGTCTGACCCAAGCAATTGAAAAATCATTTGAACGGCGAGAATATTGCTGCGCCGTATTCCTGGATAATCCTCAAGCATTTGACAAAGTCTGGCACTTTGGCTTGACCTACAAAATTTGCAAATACTTACCGACAAATACGCATCGAATTCTTGAGTCTTACTTAGAAAACCGCAGATTCAGAGTCAAATGTGGACAACACGTCACCGATGACCGCGAAATACTAGCAGGTGTTCCCCAGGGAAGCGTCATGGAGCCTTTCCTTTACCTTCTGTTTACCGCAGATATCACTACCAGCCCAAACGTACTAACATCTACTTTTGCCGATGATACCGCTATAATGGCCACACATAAAAAGCAGGATATTGCATCTATGAATCTAGGTGTACATCTCAGACGAGTAGAATCCTGGCTCTCTGACTGGAGAATAAAAGTCAATGAGGCACAGGTAACTTTCACACTGAATTTTAGCACTTGTCCGACATTGAAACTAAACAATATCCCTTTTTCTCAATCTGATCATGTTTCATACCTTGGAACCCACCTGGATCGCCGACTCACCTGGAGAAGTCATATCGAAGCCAAGAAAACTCAACTGAAACTTAAGGTCCATCAACTGCACTGGCTCCTAAACTCAAAACTAAGCCTTGAATATAAGGTCCTGCTATACAACAGTGCAATCAAACCTATCTGGTTATACGGTGCCCAGCTATGGTGCAAAGCAAGCTCGAGCAATCTCGACAAAATACAAAGAGTCCAATCGAAGACAAAAAATCAATATAAAGCACAAAGAGAAGCTCGAACGTCATGATAACATACTTGCTAGACAATTATTATGCAGTCCAAGCTCTTTAAGACTTCGGAGAAACGAACGCCGTGTTTTCTAATCTGCACTTGTGCTTCATCCGTAACAGCAATCGTGAACACACGCGCCCGAAAGAATGTGTAGAATTCTTTTTTTCTACGTCACGTGGCTTAAATGCTCTTATACGTGATCTTTAAAACAGTCAATATCAATCGCGGACGAACACTCAAAAAAGACTGTGTAGAATCCTTTATTCTACGTCACGTGGCTTAAATGCTCTCATACGTGATCCTTAAAACAGTCAACACGAAAAACCTACATAACCTAAATTACGTCGTCCACTCTGCTATTCTAGAGTTATCCGTTATACATACATAACTAGAGTTCTTCACTCTACATAATATCGCGAACACTCTGTAAATGACTGTAAGGGTCCTCTGGCCCTTTATCACGAGGTTTAAGCCAAACTATGTTTAAAATTCTCAGACATGTGATCCATACCAGTTATATACTATTTTGACCAAATTAATTAAAATTCCTGCCAATAAGCAGAGATCTACATTACAAGAAATCCAAACTAGGATTCATTATTGAATTATACTTAAGATTCGTATACTTATTGTTAGGCTCCTTTGGAGCAGATTTAATAATTCAAATAAAGCTTATACAAAAAAAAGTTATCAATGGAATTATGGATATTATCGTTTATATTAATCTGTTGGTTCATGGTATCTATGATTTGGTTATTATTTCCCTGATAGTTCATGAGATGCTGTAATATGTCCTGGCGATCCGAGTCGTCAATGACACCGAACAGCCATTTTTGTACAGTACCTCCTATATTAAGTAATCCGCGTCTCTGTCTTACCTGGGTATTTAGAGTTATAGACCTGATCTTTGACCCAAGAGTTTGTATCTTTATGTCAAGTTCGTATTTATCCGCCTTTATAATTGTCTTTTTATTCTGTTCCATTTGACTAATCAATTCCAAAATTTCCGCTGGGTTGATCATATGTAGTTTGATTATAGTGTTATTTACTATTTCTACCTGGGATACTTCAATGGATATGAATCTAGTTTCAGATTGAAGGGGTGTGATTTGTACCATCGCCTTGGTCTGGGTTATCAGAATGATTAGGAAGATTGAGATGATTGTCTAAAAATTTGGTAGGTCGTTTGATATTAGAATCGTGAATGTTTGTAAGATTCTTTTTAATAAATTTTGCCGTTTCCTTATGTCTGACGTTCTTGTAATTCCTAATGAACCCAGTTTTCCTATGTTCGCTGCATGTTTCCCTTTTTTATTTGCTTTTTCTATCTTCTGCCGTTTTATATTCCTAAGACGTTCATATTTCTTCACAAGGTCAACCACATGGTTTTGGCCTTATGGGGTGTACACCCGATTGTGCTGTGATAGTTGTTGTTATAAAGGGTAATATCTATATTCATTTGCATAATAACTGGGATTTTCTCCTCGAGATTCAGTGTTCTAATTTTCTCTGTAATGGTGTTATTGAGTCGTTCTGCGTCTGAGTTCCCGGTGTGACAATTTGGTGTAGTTGTATGAAAATCTATCTTCTCGCTTCTCAAATATTCCGTTACGGTTCCCGATTTGAATTCATTATCGAAAACGAATTTTTTTATCTTCCATTTTATTGCAATAAACTCTTGAATCTTACCTAGGATAGTTTTTGCATTCCTATCTGGGAGTGGAAAACAGATGGCATGTTTTTAAAACTTGTCTATAAAAGTTATAAATGATTGTTTACTGTTTATGTACTCGTATGTGTATCAATGTGAACTATTTCGTTTATCGTATTTGGGGTTTCATTGCAAAGAATTTATTTTTAATTGGGTTGCGGTCATATTTCCCTCCGCTGCATACATCGCAGTTGTTTATAATTTAATGGATTTGTGTACTCAGATTTGGATTATAGATTATTGATTTTAGTTTCTCATATGTCGCCACTATGCCACAATGGCAGCTTTCATTTTTTGTGAAAGAGGGCAATCTGAGTTTTCAATTCGTCTTCATTCTCTATGTCCCTATCGTACTTTGTACATTTTACGAACTAATGTAAGGATTCATGGAGTACTCCCTTTCGATTATGTTGTAGACCTTATAGTAATCGTGATCGTTGAGGTATGAATATACCCACTTTGCTCTTGACCAGTTCCCTGCGCAAGACGTCAAGGGTCAATCCGTTATCAATGCCGTTTCTATCTATGAAAATTCTTTTTGGAAAAATCTATAAATTTCCATTGCATTCGCATTTTAATTCCTTTGGGAATCGTGTTACTACCACATTTCTCACTTCCTTCGTTCCATTAAGGGTTTTATAAACCCATGGATTCCTCAATCTCGATATTGGGTAGACTTCTTTAAGAATACCTTCCTCTAAGATGCTAGTGGTTGAACCAGTATCCACTAGGCACCTGATCTTTTGTTTCCCTATTGTTATTGATGTTAAGGGTAATTGCTTCCTAGAGGTGATGTTAAAAAAATTACTTCATCTCCCATTTCAACTTTTTCCTCTTCAATGTTGTCTACTTCCATATACATAGGTTTATTATCTTGACTGGTATTTCGAGTGTTTACGCTCATATGGGAATTTCGGGTTTGCCCCGATCTTTGCTTATTGTTAAATTTATTCCTGTGAGGATCGTTACTATTGTCATTATATACATTGTTTTTTCGGCTAGTGTTATATTGATTTTGGTGTGAGTTTTGTGTTTTGTATTGATTATTACTAATTTGTTGTGTTTGATTTCGGGTATTTCCTTGTTTGTGTCAATAGAGGGTGGCTCTGGGGTCACCCAGAGCTCTTATCTGAGAATACCTAGTAATAACGTCATTCAGTGTGCTATTTTGGTCCATATGAGACCTTAAGGGGATATCTTTTTTCTCAATTAATATATTCACTAACAGCCGTATTCATAAAAATTTAAAACAGCTTTACAAACGATTGTTAAGCTTAATGTATGAAAACTGTATTCATAAACGATTATTAGCTTAATAATCGTTTTGTAAACCATTATTAAATGTGTGCATTTTAATATTCTTTTGACCCTACTTTAACAGTGTTTTAAAGTGACGTTTGTGTTTGCTTGTTTACATTTGAACACATATTTTTTTAATTTTTCGAATACAACGAAGAAAAAAATATTTTTAAAATATACGAGGAGAATGGATAAGTTAATTTTTTTTGCGTTTGCAATCGTCTTTTTTTCCATTTTCATTTATAAAAACTTATATATGGAAAACTCACAACACAAAAAAAGGGAAAATTGTAAAAAGTTCACTAGTGATGTGTAAACAATCAAAATAAAAAAAATATTATTCGTTATTCGAATACCTTTTTTATCAGTAATAATTGATATCAATTTGTCTTTTATTTAAACATGATTTTGTTTTTATTATTTTATTTTATTTATATATACGAGGGCGACCGCAAAAGTAACTGGCCTAACATAAAAAGAACCGTTTTTTTGGAATTATTATTATTTATTTTTCAACATAATCTCCTTCCAACTCAATACACTTCATCAAACGTTTTTCAAGTTTTTTAATTCCATCCGAAAAATAAGATTTTTCAAGACCTTTAAAATATGCCTCAGTTTCAGCAATAACCTCGCTATTGGACGAACATTTTTTGCTACCGAGAATTTTTTTTAAATTTGGAAACAAGAAATAATCAGAAGGAGCTAAATCTGGACTGTATGGTGGATGCGGAGCAATTTCAAATCGTAATTCGGTCAGTTTTTGTTGAGTTAAAAATGCAGTGCGTGAAGGAGCATTATCTTGATGAAAAAGAACGTTTTTTTCTAAATGCGTCGGTTTATCTTGATTTCTTCACTCAACCGATCCAATAATGCACAATAATATTCAATTTTATAGTTTTTCCTTTCTTAAGATAATCAATAAATATTATATCCCTTGCATCCCAAAATACTGTGGCCATTACTTTTCCTGCTGACTTAACAGTTTTCGCCTTCTTCGGACCACTTTTACCAGCTTCTATCCATTGTTTTGACTGTTCTTTGCATTCTGGGATGTAGTGATGGATCCATGTTTCATCAACAGTTATGAATCGGCGCAAGAACTCTATTGGATTACGCTGATAAATCGCTAAAAGCTCCTCGGAATTGGTCCAACGGACAATTTTTTGGGGCAAAGTCAA